>JAVJIF010020096.1:0-50320 GCA_038442645.1 Agave tequilana | reverse complement strand
GTATAGCTCGCCTTTTATTCGTAGTGTAGATCGGGAATGGGGAAGATCTCATATTCCATGCTTCGCTCGCCTTCAAAGAAAGGTACATCGTTGACACTGTTCAAATGTAAGCAGATGCCAAAGAGGTAAGTATGTTTTTAGTTGTCTTTCTTTTAAATTTTAGTGTAATCACCAACACCACAATATTCCCAACTTTTTCACACTTCTTCAATTTCATTGTAAATATCACTTCTAGTTTCTCCATCTTCTTAATCTGCCACTTTCTTTCTGACCTGACTTTAAAACAACATTTTGTAGCATAAAAGAGAACTTACTAAACAAGCTTCCATCGCTAGTCCCTCCCTGTGGATCACAACCCGCATAGCCACTTGCTATAGCGGTAGATTGAGCACCCTGCACTATTGTTTAAAAATTCTGAAATTCTGTATTCTTGTGCAGGTAAAAACTCAATCAATTTTGGCGCCGTTGCCGGGAGGGACGGTAAGTTATTCTCTAAAAAAAAAACTAATTATTGATTTATTATTTTTCTGTTTGCAGGTTCGGAAAACAGGAAACCTAACAGCATAAAGGACATATAGCAACTCTGTGCCTCTGCCCTCGAAGGCAGAGCAGTAGAGCCTACTACAGAGCCGCGTTTGCGCGACAATTGCCGCGTTTTCGCGGCCTGAGTAGTGACTACTCACTAATTTTTCTGCAGGTTGCTGGAAAGTTAAAGTTAGACTTGCTGTTATGTTAATTTTTCTCTGTAATCACCCTACACACTGCTAATTAATTAACAGTAACCCATTTGTTGAAAATAAAAAAATTAGACTCTTGCATATTAGGCACGTGTCTATTTAATTTTTTAATTTCTGTTGAAGAGTGCTGGAGACAAGGTACGTTCGCATTGCATATAGACTAGGAAGCACCCTTGGCTGATTTACTGCTTTTGTGTGAAATATTTGTCTATTGCTTTACACGTGCACTAAATTGACTTAAGGGCTTGTCCTATAAATAAGATAGGTGGGGATCTCATCACCCTTCCTTGGCCCATAAACAATCTCCTCACTCACTAACCCAAGCCTAACTAAAATGAGTAGACGTTGGCCCTAGGGACATCTCGGACTCAATTAGGAGATTATCCTCTGGGGGAACGGTGTTAGAATTTGACTCCTGTCAAATCAGTATCTAGGAAGGGGATTGAGGGCCGAAAGCCCGAAGATTGGTGGTTATTTAATTAAGGAACGTCTTTGACGGAAAACCTCCCACCAATCTTGCCCTGACCTAGCTGATTAACTTGTGGTCAAAGTCTGCATTATACCTCCCGTCGACAGTCTAACCAGTTATAGGAGTCGTCTAGTTCATAAGTCTGCCCTAACTTAGGTTAGAATTTTTTTTTCTTTTTTTTTTTGCTTATTTGTTTGTTTTCTTTTTCTTTGTTTGTGTTTTATTTGTGATATGGCTTATAACAACAATTTTTTCAATTTTAATAATAATCCATTTACACATCAACCTCTTTTTTCGGATATTACCAACCCGGCATATCATAACTTTAACCAACCTAGTGTGCCAGATTGGTCTTTATCCGAATCATTACATGCCCCAGTCCCAATACTATGAACAAGATTGGAATAATCATCACTACTCTTCACAGAGTCAATGGGGATATAACACCCCTGAGTCATATGGTCAACCACCTGTTCAACCATTATCTTCATATACGTCTTTTTCCCACATCACCAATGTTTCAGTCCTCCAATGATCCATTTGATGGGTTAGAAGAAAAAGTGATCGTTTGCAAGATATAATGAATGATCAAATTTCTAGACTTTCAAACATTCTTGAGCTAACCAACCAAAAGACGCATCCCTACAAGAGGCGCGTCTTTAAAGCAGCATGACCACTGCGTCTACAGGACTTACATTCAGTCCTTACTTCTGCAATTCAGTTCAACAGTACACTGGCACAAGCAAATGACTGTTTACCCCTGGTTCAAAGTACACCACAACAAACTCAGAGCACTGGGGAGTCTAGACTGTGTATTTAGACACTCGCTACAATCATCTCTGGCGGCTTCAAAGGTTTTCACAGTACACTCACGAAGACCACATTCCGACAGGATCAAGCTCAGAGCATCTCAAAATGATTGTCAGTCCAATCCTGAGAAGTATGAACTAAACCAAAGTCCAAAGTATTTCGAAATCCGTCCCAGTCAACCGCGGAATATCGAAAACTTTGGAGGGGGTTCTGTAGGTTGTTTAAAAATCACTAAAGACAAGTCATCAAAAGCAGAGTCCAAACTCTAGACGCACGGCTATCATAGCCATCACAACAACATCAACACACGAGGGTCGAAACTCGCGTCTCAGCATCACTGCAGCATAAAGGCGCAAGGTCGAAACCCGCGTTCACTGCAGCATCAAGACGTGAGGGTCGAAACCGCATTCACTGCAGCGTCAAGACGCGAGGGTCAAAACCCGCATCTCAGTATCACTGTCGCACCAAGACGTGAGGGTCAAAACCCCGCGTCTCAGCATTGCTTCAGCACCACGGCGCGAGGGCTGAAACCGCGTCTCAGTTATAACTGCCCTCGTTATTGGGTCAATTACTGCCCACATAATGAGGAAGTTAACCCCCATTATGGAGCATTTTTAGGGGGCATTTTCACCCCTGAAATCTCTATAAATAACTCCGTTTGCTAGGGAGAAGGGGTCGGTTGATCAGATAATTCTTGGAGAAGAATTTCGCTTGTGAGCTGTAGAAGCACCGAGACTTCCACCGAAAAGAAAGAGAGTTCAACTCTTCAAGTAACGTGCTGCGTACAAGTTAATCTTTACCTACAATCTCTTTGAGATTCCTGGTCAACAGGATCTGTGTTACTTCGTCTGCCATCCAAAGAGAGGATTCCCAAGAGGTCCTGACGTTCACCCGGTCAACGAAAAATAAGATTCACTTCCCACCGCCACATCAAGAACCAACATTAAATAAAGGGGAGATTCAAGTCTAAACATCTTCCCTCCCTTATAGTCGGAGTGTTAATCCGTTGTAATCTTTCATTTGATTCAAGAAAATTTTACGAGGAACTTTCTCCTACCAAACAATTCTCTTTCTCTCCATGATTATCTTCTACAAAATAGACATTTAAGACAAGAAATTTAGCAGATTTATTATATGATAAATGTGAAAATGTAATAAAGAATAATGCAATATATGTGTGCAATCACACCCCCACACCTATCTTTTGCTCGTCCTCGAGCAAAACATCAAAATTTAAACCTAAGAAATTATTAAACCACTTTCGCAGGTCACGCGATTGCGCTGAGTATGTGCAACATACCGTTAAACCTCCAGGTTTCTCCTAGAAGACGAGTTTTGTCTCGTGAGGGTTTCAGTGGATTGCACCCACAAAATCCATAAAAAAGAGAAAAATGTTAGTATTTTAAAATCACATTTTGAAAGAGAAAAATTTTGAAACATTATTATAAGAATTAAGTAATCTATAAGTTATAGGAAAACTGAATTTTTCATTCTGAAACTTAGTCTCTATTCAAAAGTTTGTTATCAATCAAAGTAAGGAGTCAAATTGTACTTCTCGTCTAGTCTATTACTTTACCCTAAGTCATAAGCATCTTCGTGACCGTGATATTTTTGACTAGGGTTCTTTAACTCTAAGTCTTATGCCTTATTTATTTATTTATTTATTTATTTTTTTGATGGTAATATTCCTCAGTTCTATTAGGCTTTCTTATCTGCCCATGCAACGAGCCTTTAATCGGTGACTCCCAAACCAAACGGTCTTAGGGCACTGGGTGAGAAGATACCCCAGGACTTAAGAATTCGAGCAAAAAAGGTCAAGAATTTTATTATATGAACCGCTTTTAGGCGTGAATACTTATGCTTCATGAGGCACAAATACTCAGCTTAATCAGAGGATTTATATATATATATATATATATATATATATACATATATATATATATATACATATATATAATATATATATACATATTATATATAATATATATATATATATATATATATATTATTATATATTATCCTTTTTTTCAAACTTATCTAATCAACTTTTGCATAAATACCAAGGTTTGCTTACGCCAAAGCACCAAGCTAATCAATAATTAAATTTTTTATTTTTTATAAATATACATTTATATATATTTTAATAAAGCATAAGAATCTTTATTTTTGAACCCGAAGTGTATAAGTGTATAAAGTGTACATATTTCATCACGGCAAAGATCAAGACTAAATTACTTTGACAAATTATCTTCCTAACCCTAAAAATCAAACAAATAATCTTATTTGACCAAGTATAAGAAATTCTAATTATGATTCTCTTATTCCTTAAGATTGACTTAATTTCTTACAAAAAATGTCAAAATATTATTTCTATTTTCAAAAAGTTTTTACAAGTAAAATTTTTTTAATAATAAAAAGAAACCTAATAATAAAAAGAAAATCTAAGTTATGTTAGAACCCTCCCCCACACCTATCTCATGCATTGTCTTCATTTATGAATTAATGCATAGATGTATGAAAAAGAAGAAAGGGAAGGAAATATTACTTTAAGGTGATTGTTCCGGGTGGTATTGGTCCACGAAATGCGGCCCAATCGAATTTGCGTGGAGTTTGGAGGAACCCACCAGAAACCTCTCTAATATACCCACTAAAATGATGTATACATGAATGATTTTTTATTAAAACTCCCCATCTAATTTTCAAATTTCATAATTAATTTTGGAGTCAATTTTATCAACACCCTTGTCCCAAAATGAAGTGTGAAAAATGGAATGATTGACTTGGACTTAGAAAGTATGGGAACTAATACCAGCTCAGAAAAGTGACTTAAGTCAAGTAAAGCTTCAGGAGTCGAGATTGGTTCAGGAGTGCGTCCAAATCAAGAAGTTGAAACTCAAGTCCACATTCATTTTCCCACAATAGAATGTGACTTAATATTAGTGATTCAAGTTCAAGAATGACAGGTGTGGAAATCAAAACTGATTTTAAATATTACTAAAGTTGGGTAACAAAATAGGAGTCAATATTGGTTCGAAAATTTGAACATGATCACAAATTTGAGAATCTAGGTCACATTTCTCATTGAGTTCATTTCATAAAAATGAGAACTTACCAATTTGTCAATGGGACTTTCAAAAGTATGAAATTTGTCAAGTTCAATATGATGATCATAAAAGATTGGCGATTCAATTTCATGATGAATTGGCACAGGATCCAATGTTGACTCGGGAAAAAGATTGAAATCAGGTGAAGACACCGGACTCATTATTGAATCAGAAAGTAGAATTGAATCACCAAGTTGAGGTTTAAGATCATATTCATTCTCTAGTTCAATTTCAAGAAAGGGATAACTTGCCAAACTGTCAATGTCATTTTCAAAATTTGGAGTTTGGGCAAGTTCAAATGGTGTGCTGAAATGGAATCTTGTTTTCCAAAAACGCGTGATTTTCGGCTCTAACAGAATGGTTAGCGACATCAGAATGGTCAACGGTGAGAATAGAGAGTTTAGTCCATTAGATCTATGTCATGATTACGAGCGATTTAGCCTGAGTCATGACTTCAAGCATCTTTTCATAGTCGATTGGTTCATCGTTTTTTATTGGACTTGAAAAGATGAAGTTTGTTTTAGAATTTGTGGTGAAATTGTGAGTCCATCAGATTTTATGATTGTTGCTTGGACTCATGCATACTCCATTTCCAAGATTGATGGTTTTCTATTTTGAACTGGTGGAACTGAGTATAAATCTTGAAAATATTGTGGACAAGGTGGATAAGGAGGACAAGTTGGTTGAAAATTGGACTCGGGGAGGTGAATCCCCATTGACTCTGTGAAGAGTTGAAATTATTTTGAAAATTATGGTCATAAGATTGGGGGTATAGTTATATTGATTCAGATAAGACCAATCCGGCACACTAGGTTGGTTAAAGTTATGATATGCCGGGTTGGTAATATCCGAAAAGAAGGTCGGGGTGTAATATGGATTACTATTAAATTAGAAAAATTATTGTTATAAGCCATATCACACAAGAAATGTCAAACACAAACAAAGAAAAGCAAACAAAAAAGCAAACAAATAAAAGAAAAATCTAACCTAAGTTAAGGTAAACCTTAGACCTAGATGACTCCTAACTAGTTAGACTGTTCACGGGGGCTATATTGCTGAATCTGACCACAAGTTAATCGGCTAGGTAGGGGCAAGATTGGTGGGAGGTTTCCGCGCAAAAGTGACGTGCCTCATTAAGCCAAACCACCAGCCTTCGGAGTTTCGCCCCTCAATTCCTAACCTTAGTCACCGATTTGGCAAGAGTCAGATTCAAATCAACTTCCCCTTAGGTCAGTCCCCTGTTTGAGTTCGAGATGTCCCTAGGGCCAACGTCTACTCTGTTTTAGTTAGGCTTGGGTTAGTGAGTAAGGAGATTATTTGTGCGCTAAGGGAGGGTAATGACTTCCCCACCTTATCTTATTTATAGGACAAACTCTTAAATCTGTATAGTGCAGTGTACAAGTATATAGAAAAACTAACACTCAAGTAATATTTCATACAAGTGAATCTTATACTAAATGCTATGCACACATACCTTAGCTCCAATACTCTTCAAAAGTAAATAGAAAATGTAATGAAATGACACGCGCCTAAATGCAAAGTCTAAATCATTTTTAGCATTTACAATCAACTTTTAATGTTGTGTTAGAAATGTATATACAGTGAGTCAAACAAGAAAATAAATGCTACAAATATTAAACTATGCAAGTCAGCCAATCTGCAGAAAATATAGGTTAGTAGTTCACTCAGATTGCCACATGAATGTAGCAAATCTGAGAGCATCTAGGTTCTGCTTTCTTAAGTAGAGTCTAGGGCCACTTATATGTCCAAGTAGCAAAAATTCCTTGTTTTTAAATCTGTACACCAAAAATAAAGAAGAAAGTAAACCAAAATGTAAATTTAAAAAGAGAATAACTTACTGTCCCTCCCGGCAACGGCGCCAAAATTTGATTAAGTTGGACCTATACAAAAATCTAGCATTTCAGAACTTTTATATAAGAGTGCAGTGCTAAATTCTACATCTGCGATAGCAGTGGCTATGCGGGTCTAATTCACAACGAGGCACTAGCGATGGAAGCTTTTTAAGCAAGTTCTCTTTTATGCTACAATTAATGGTTAAAATTCTTCTTTTACTTCTTACAAAGAAAAGAGAAAAATGGAGTTAAAGTGGTAGAATGAGAAGGTGGAGAAAATTGAAGTGATATGTACAAAAAATTGAAAAAGAGTGAAAGAGATTTGGAAGATTTTGGTGTTGATAGTTTACCCTAAAAGTTAAAAGAAAGAATTAACAATAATTACTTACCTCCTTTGACCAAAAGCTTACCTGGAATCTTTTGGCGATGATGTTACCTTGAAGTGGAGGCAATCAGTCCATAGCCCATAAGAGTTGATTCTCGTCTCTTCTACATTACATCATCAAGACAAAATAAGTATGAAATGATACAGATTGTGACCAAAATCCATCGTCATGAGCTATCGGTGGCACTCGCAAAGCAAGGCTCTTTTGATGCTATAAGACTCACTTGGATAGCAGTTTGTACAAGAAAGAGAAGTAGAAAAGAAGTAGAAGAACAAAAAACAAAGTACATAAAAGGGTAACTATAGATTCGATTTTATAACAATAAGAGAAAAAAAAATAACTTACACCGGTGTCACTCTCAGCACAAGCTTCATTCTTATTCTCCTATGAAACTCTGATCTCCTCTGAATTACATAAGTGAAAACTGAAAATTACATAAGAAAAACAAAAACCTATACTAAAAGAATGAAAAAGTGGAGGTCGTTCCCCCTTTGCCTTTGAGATTGTAGGTATTTATAGGAGAAATGCAGAGGTTAGAGGAGTATGAAGATAGGGGAAGCTGGATATTTCTAAATTTGAATCCTTCCTTTATCTCTAAACTTGATTTGATGTGGATAGTCAGTTCTGATCTGCAGCTTGTTGGCGTGTTGTGCTGAATATAGCTTATCAAATGATAGAATTAGAGATAGTGATCAACTTAAGAGTTGTATCCCTTTACGTCTTCTTTCTGGATCACTTGAATCATCAGATTTGAGTTTCAGCGAAAGTTATGATTCAAATACTAAAATGTATCCAGTCAGAATCTGAGTCAAAATTACTTCATCTCATCCGTTGATCTTCTCTCTATCTATTTATCCCTTTGGATTTTGAATTTGGACTCTGTATTTGACATTATCCTCAGTTAATCTTTAGCTTTAACCACTTGATTCACCAAAACTGAATTTACCAACTAGATTTGGGATCATCCTCCTCTAACCAAATAGATCTAGTTAAATTTGAATTTAACTGGTATTTATTTGATTTTATCCTCTTTCTCTCCATGATTATCTTCTGCAAAATAGACATTTAAGACAAAAAATTTAGCAGATTTATTACATGATAAATGTGAAAATGTAATAAAGAATAATGTAATATATGTGTGCAATCAGAAAAAATTAAAAAAATGATACCAATTGAAAATTGCAATAAAAATACTTTAAACATTCGATGTCACTTGAATCAAAACATTTAAAGTTTGAGTACTTTTGATACTAATTCAAAACTAATCAAGAAACAAAATATCAATTAGCAAAATAAAATAGATATCAACTGCAATAATTGATACAAATTAAATGTTTAACATATTTGCTAGAAGAAAATGATTTTTCTTTCTATGATCAAAAAGAAAGAAACTAAGATCAAATCAAGAATTTCTGATCTTTTTCGAAATACTAACAAAATCAATGCCTAAGCTTGTAAAATATTCAATTTATATTATTTGAAATAAAGCGAGCTTATTATGTAACCAATTTGTTATAAAAACATGTATGGACATTGTTAAACATGTATAATCAATCAAATATATGTATGTATTATATGTTGAAATACCACTTATAAATTAGAGCATACATATATCGATAAACAAGAATGAGTACAAAAAAAAAATCATGAAGATCAAGTGTGTAACTCATTACTATCACCAACCTACACACATATCAAAGAAATTATCATTTAAGAGCATACAAGATATTATCACCAAACTAACCACTCTCTAAGGGTATGTATTTTCAAACATATTTAGTTGGAAATAATTGAAAAGAATTTGAAAATACTACTAAGTGAAAAATAAAAAATTATTTTCAAAAGATACATATATAAATGCAAGAATAATCAAAACTAGGATATACACATATAACTAAACTAAAATTTAGTACACAAAGAATGTGAATTATATTAGGTACAAAATTAAAGGTGTATCTCAAAGGCTATATAAGTATATCACAAGTTCTAACAAATTTATATTTAAACATATAACAAAATAACATATGCTTATAAACAAAAAATTAAAGGCATAATTAAACTAAGGTGAAGGATAGAGATAGTTATCGACGTAATAAACTTACAAAAATTCGCAAAAAATTACAGGCAATCAAAAAGTAAAATTACAAGAATCTTCCACTGAGATTTCTGAGAAAGTGTGCCGGTGGAAGTCTGGTCAGTACGTGACCACTTTGTTCTGTTGATGATACGAGCGATCGATCTTTGAATGCTACTGCTTGAGATTCTTTGAGAGTGAAAAATCTTAGGATATTAGCACCCTTAATTTATCTTTGTAGGATTAGAGAAGTGATTCTCTGAACTTTTGAAAGCGAGAGAGTAGATCTCTTATTAGCTTAAGCTTTGAAGTCACTAAAAAGACTTATGCTCTTCAAAATCCCTCTTGAACTTGAATTCTTTAAGACTCTGAGCATAGCCTACTAGTGGGATATTTATAGGCAAATAGAGAGTTATGATCCCTTTATTGTCTCCTCTTAATGAGGATCATAATAATAAAGTTCATTAGTACTATAACTACATGAGTTAATCATCATCAAAACTAGAGTGATGTGCCTTTAAGCCAACAATCTCTCTCTTTTTGATGATGATAAAACTTATAGAGTTATATATGTATGAATTAGTGAAGAGCTCAAAAAATCTCCCCTTTAACTCATGCATAAACACATTATATGTGCATGGATTAGTAATGGGCTCAAAAGCTCCTCTTTAACTCATACATATAATATAAATCTCTCTAAAGATCTTCTCCCTAAAACAAGCAAGTAAAATATATTGTAAAATATAAAATATGAATATATAAACACCAAATTTCCCTCCTCCTTTTTATCAATCACAAACAAAGGGGTAAACAGTGCAAAGTAAGGTTATATGCGATATAAATTCATGATCAGGAGAGACGATAAGTTAATTCCCCCTGCATTTATGTATTACATGGATAAGGGATGACTAAACCTTACCCATATAAGCATAACATACAATATATAGATGGAGATGTTAAGTCCCCCCTACACACGTGTACCATATAGAAAAAAGAGGTCAAGCTTTTCTTTATATAATACACTCATCATAAATCTATATAAAGAGGATTGTTAAGCCCTCTTGCATCTAGATAATACAAATCAAAATAATTTTGTATGAAATATACGTATGTAGAAATTGAAGTCAATTGAAATCAAAATGATAGATATTTTTGAAACCAAAGGTAAATTTAAAAACGACTGAAATAATTTAAACATGGATATTTTGAACCAGACATACTAATTTACAAAACAACATAGATACCAATTGAAAGTAATACCAAAAGAAATTTAAAAACACTGATTGAAAAAATTTCTCCCCTTTTGAACACAAACAAAGCAAGTGTATAAGCTTATTAAAACAAACAATTGTATTTGAAATTAAATACCCATTGAAATGAAATGAAGCTTAGTATGTGAGAATCGTCTTATTAAGAAACATGTATGGACATTGTTGAACTTGCACAATCAATCAATCATATATATTATGAATATCAATACAACTTGAATATCAATTGGAATTTAAACCATTAAAACGTAAGGCATACAAATATAAATAAACATGAATGAGTATACAAAAATTAAACACTATGTGAATCATGTGTATAACTCATTGTTATCATCAACCTACATGTGGTTGTAAAAATTAATCAAATAAATCATATAATGCACGACTAATCTAATTATATATATAACCAATCTTGATATGAGTACACAAGTGTTAAATGTCATGAGAATTAAGTGTGTATCTTATTACACCTACCAAACATGCATATATCATATAGATTAGTGGAGTATATGAAGTATATATGCACATGCACCCATCCAACCGCCCATTAAGGGATAGACATTTTCAAAAATTAATTAGCTGAAAAAAGTTAAAAATGATTTGAAAATACTACCATGTAAAGAAAATAGTTTGAATTTGATTCAGAAACTATATCAATTTTAAAATAAATTATGTTTCAAAGACTTGCATATTTAAATGAAGAATCATCAAAACTAGGATATACATATATAACTAAACTAGAATTTAAGTACACAAAAGATATAAATCATGTTAGGTACAAAATCAAGAGTGTATCTCAAAAGCTATATAAGTGCATCACAAGTTTTAACAAAATTTGCATTTAAAATGTAATCAAAATAAAATAGCATATTCTTATAATTAAAGAATTAACACATATCTAAACTAAAGTAGAGGACAGATAGTTACCGATATGATAAGGCTAATCTCCATGTCTCAAAATCAGGGTCTTTTTCACCTAAATTCCTTGATAGTGATGCACTAAATTTTTTTATGCATCAAGTTTCAACTTGCATCCACCACCAAGACACCAAAACTCTCTCACATTTTGAGAGAGCCCACACTTACATCAAATATAATCTGCGTGGACTTTGATGGTCATATCTTTTTGGGTCCTTAGATGTTAGCATTTCTAACCCAAACATTTCTATATGAAATATTTCCCTTATCAAAACAAAACTTAACAAGGTGACCTTTGTGGTCACAAAGTGAACAATGATACACATGGCATACTTGTGAGTATGATGTGTATGTGCATGATGTGTAGCATGTGCTTGAGTATTTGGAGTTTGTTTGTTTTGAAACAAGAATTCCAGTTTCTTATAATTAAAAGCACATTGGCTCAGATTAAGCCCAAACAATCAACTCTATTCTTAAAAGCACAAAACTTATTTTTATCAAAACTAAGAGTTTTAGCTTTAAGTGAAACTTTATAAGCATCAAAATCCTTTTTGATATTTTCTTTTTCCTTTGAAACCATTTTCAATTGATTTTGCAAAAACTAATTTTCTTTCTTTAATTTTGAAAATTTCTTTTTAGAAGATCATAATTATTGAAAAGTTGTTCAAATGCTTCTCCTAACTCATCAATGCTAAACTCATCATAATCTAAATTAGATTTCGAGTTTACCTCAAGGGGTCATCCCCTTGAACCATTAAGCATATGTTTGCAGAATAAAGCTCACATTCGAATTCACTATCTGAATCTCAATGGTGGCTTTGAATGCTATCTTCTTACCTTTTCTTCTTAGGTCACTTCTCTTTTCACTCTTGTTGTATATTCTTCTCATGTTCTTCAATAGGAGAGTGAGTTTTTCATCTTCTTGTTGCTCATTTTCGGAGATGTCAGCAGTAGCAATACAATTTCTCTTGTATTCTCTTGAAGAGGCCATGAATGCAACACCAATCTTCTTATGTGGCTTGATGAGTGTGATTAATATACATGTTTTACATCACTTTTTATGCCTATTATTTGTCATATTTAATGTTGCATGGGTATTTTGTTAGTGTTATTTTACAGATTTTAGGTCAATAGCAAATTAGAAGAAAAAGAGCGAAAATTGAAAAATTGGCGATATCAAAAGAATAAAAGAATGCAGAAGCAGATCTGAAGTAGAGACGGAACATTTCAATAGAGCCTTCACGCAAAATTAGAAATTCCACAAAAATCTGGACTGATATGGACCAAGAGTTCAGCCACCCAGCCGTATATTCGGTCAAAGCCATGGACCAGTCAATGGGAATGCCAACTCAGAGGTCAACACGAGTCAAAAAGTGGAGCGCCAATACAGCAAGAAGTTCGGCCAGCCAGTCAAATTTTCGGCCAGCTGGCCGAACTTTAGCGTGCTTATGGATAAAATTTTCTCAGAAATTTATGTAAATAAAGAAATTTAGATTTTTTTATATTCAACTAGGGTTCTACTGCTTTCTGTTCTATATAAACGCCGCCAAGCCTCTTGTACAATATACAATTTTTATTCTCTCTTTTATTTTGACTGAAAATCAATAAAATTCTATTGTTAGCCATTAAAGCTCAGAGTACTTTCAGCAGAAATTTCGTCAAGGCTTCATCTTTACTGGCGCTCTCTTACCTTTCTTTTACCTTCCTTTTAATTTCCATGATCTCTTTCAACATTATAATGTGTTCTATTTTCTTAGTTATAACTAATTTTTCATAACTAGGGGCATAATGTCGGGATTGTAATAATGATATAAGCTTATATTTTGTGTAAATTTTTCTATGTGTTTTATAATGTTTAAATTTTTTATTTGCTAAGTTGTTAAATCTTATACGTTATGTTCTAATTGGTGTGCACAATTAATCAGAAGGGTAGGTTAGAGTCCGAGAGGAGATAACTTAGCAAAAGCTTCTAGGATTAACAACCATAACTTGAAACGTTGAGACGTAAGAGTTATGCAGTCAAGTATGAATATCTATTATACTTAATGTTTCTTTTGACTAATAATCTACTAGATCGAGAAATTGTGGAATCTAGATTTAGAAGATAGAATTGATATTGTTCGAGAAAGAGTACTGATTAGGGTAAGGAATTTCGATTGTCAGCATGAATAAGATGAATTAGCACAAGCATAACATTTATTTGATTATAATTACCAAAATTATTACCAAAGTTCTTTTCATAACTAAAATTAACCTTTTTAGTAATAATTTAGTTACAACATCTTCCAACTAAATTGATTATTCAAATAGAACTAAGAAAGATTAAGTTGGTACTTGAACAACAATCCTCGTGAGAACGATACTCTACTCACTCTTATATTACATGAAAACAATTGGTACACTTGCCATTCGAATCCGCTTATCAAGTTTTTGACGCCGCTGCCAGGGATTGTATAATTTTTAAATCAACAATATCGATTACTATTCTGCTTTGAATTCTATCTGCAGATCTAATATAAAAATCATTTTCTCTGCATGTTACAGGAAGTTCAACCTCAACAGAGCACAGAGTTCGGCTAGGTAGCCGAAATTTCGGCTAGGTAGCCGAATTTCTGTTCTGAACGAAGTTAAGTTTTATCCCGATTTACTATTACTAGTAGATGAGACGTTCTAGAGGTACAAAACTCATAAAACCTAATTCAGAGATTGACAGAACCTTCAGACGCTTACTCAAGGAGAGACGAGATTGAGTAAAGCAATGGCCGAACAAAATAAGAGAAAAGTTTTGAGGGATTATGTTGTTCCCTCACTTATTGGAGCCAATTCATGCATCATTGCACCAATAATTCAAGTAAAGAACTTTGAACTGAAGCCGGGGTTAATTCAGATGGTGCAATACACATGTCAATTTAGGGGATTCCTACATGATGACCCTAATGAACACATCTCTAGTTTTCTAGAGATTGTGATACACAAAGGATTAATGGTGTGTCTCCAGAGATAATTAAGCTAAAAAATTTTCTTTTTCTTTGAAGGATAAAGTGAAGACATGGTTCAATTCCTTACCTAAGAATACCATAGCAACATGGGATGAGAGGTGAATAATTTCCTCACAAAATACTTCCCTCCATCTAAAGCGGCAAAACTACGAGGTGATCTCACAAGTTTCACTCAGCTAGAATATGAAAGTATCTATGAATCTTGGGAAAGGTACAAAGGATTGATCAAGAAAGTCTCACATCACGGACTTTCTGCTTGGTTGGAGATCCAATTCTTTTACAATGGATTGAATCCAAATACCAAGATGATAATTGACACAGCTGCGGGAGGAGCACTCATGGGCAAGGAACATGATGAGGCATACGAGCTTCTTAAGGAAATGGCCTCAAATAGCTATCGGTGGCAATCAGATCGAGCGATGCCAAGGAAGACAACCAGGGTATATAAGATAGATGCAATCTCTACAATACATGCACAACTTACATTGTAAACAAAGAAACTCGATGCAACCAATGTAAGTGCCATCCAAACTAGAACCCTCCATATGATGAATTTGCTATAGGACAACCTGCCAATGAAGGGCAAATTGGCAACTTTGAGTTCCCTTCAAAGAGCAGGCAAACTACGTGAACAACTTCAGAGGAATAATAACCCCTATTCGAACACGTACACACCAGCTTGAAGGAATCATCCTAATCTAGGATGGGGCGGAAACAACAACAATAGTGCTCCAAGGGCGAATAACTTTCAGCAACAGCAAGTAAGGCCATCACCACCACAAGAGAAGAAGCCAAGCCTAGAGGAGACAATGTAACAGCTCGCCGCCACAACACAAGCATTCATGACCATCACAGACACCAACTTGAAGAACCAAGCAGCTGCAATTCATAACCCCAGCATTACCACTTGAGGCATGTCTCATTCATTCAGCAACCATCACTGAGGGTGATTTTGAAAGGAGGGAGTGTGCAAACTACTTGGAAGTAACAACATCATTGCCTGAGTATAGGAGGCAACAGATTGAAGAGCTTGGAGCAAGTACCTTACCAGCTCCACCATCCATTCTGGAGGCACCAAAATTAGAGCTCAAGGAGTTATCACAACATCTAAGGTATGCATTTTTAGGTGAAAATTCTACACTACCCATAATTATTTCTTCTTCTTTGACATGTGACAAGGAAGAGAAACTTTTGTGTGTGTTAAGAGATCACAAAACAACGATTGGTTGGACAATTACGGATATAAAAGATATAAACCCTTCAGTTTGTATGCACAAGATCTTGATAGAGGAGAACTATAAACCTTCGATTCAGCCTTAACGTCGCTTGAACTCAGCAATGAAGGAAGTGGTAAGAAAAGAAGTGTTGAAACTTCTTGACCCAGTTTTACAGAGATGCAAAGATACAAATTTGGTCCTTAACTGGGAGAAATGTCATTTTATGGTAAAAGAAGGAATTGTACTTGGACATCGTGTCTCTGAAAAAGGAATTAAGGTGGACCGTGCAAAGATTGAAACCATTGAAAAGCTACCACCTCCAACAAATGTGAGAGGCATGAGAAGCTTCTTAGGGCATGTAGGATTTTATCGACGATATATCAGGGACTTTTCTAAAATTGCAAAACTTTTGTGCAATTTATTAATGAAAGGTGAACCATTTAACTTTTTTAATGATTGTTTGCAGGCGTTCGAGTTATTGAAGGAGAAGTTGATCACTGCACCAATCACAGTGGCACCAAATTGGAGTCTACCCTTCGAAGTAATGTGCGATGCTAGTGATTACACACTAGGAGTTGTATTGGGACAAAGACGGAACAAGATCTGTCAAGTAGTGTACTACGCAAGCAAGACATTAAATGAAGCACAATATAATTACACTACAACGGAAAAAAATTGCTTATTGTGGTATTTCTTTTGATAATTTCCGTTCTTATCTGATTGAATCCAAAGTTGTTGTATTTACAGATCATTCTGCCCTCAAGTATTTGCTTGCAAAGAAAGAGGCCAAAACCAAGGTTGATAAGATGGGTCTTGCTTCTCCAATGAATTTCCCATGATGCGTTCCCTAATGAATATTTGTTAAGTATCACTGCCAATTCACCATCTTGGTATGCTCCCTTCGCAAATTTCTTAGCATGTGGTGTTTTTCCTCCTGATCTTTTGTACCAAGGTAAGAAAAAGTTTCTAGCAGATGTTAAATACTACCAGTGGGATGATCCAATTCTTTACAAATACTGTGCAGATCAAATTGTGCGAAGGTCTGTGACGAGAACGAAATGGAAAGCTTTCTACACCATTGCCACGTTAGAGAAGTGGGAGGTCATTTTGATGCAACAAAGACAGCATCAAAGGTATTACAATCAGGATTTTATTGGCCTACATTATTTAAGGATACTTATGCTCATGTTAAAGCATGTGATGCCTGTCAAAGGATGGAAAATATTTCCAGACGTAATGAGATGCCTCTCAACAACATCCTTGAAATTGAGTTGTTTGATGTGTGGGGTTTAAATTTCATGGGCCTCTTTCCATCCTCGTTCTCCAATTAGTATATCCTAGTTGCAGTTGATTATATTTCAAAATGGGTAAAAGTCGTTGCTTTACCTTCTAATGATACACGGGCAGTGATAAAATTCCTAAAGAAGAATATCTTTAAATGGTTTGGAACACCAAGGGCGATCATTAGTGATGGTGGAAAGCACTTTTGCAATCACCAATTTAGACCCTTTTGCTTAAATATGGAATAAAGCACAGTGTGGCCACATCATGCCACCCACAAACAAGTGGCCAAGTGAAAGTTTTCAATATTGAACTGAAGCGCATCTTGGAGAAAACGGTTAACATGTCACGACGAGATTGGTCAATAAAGCTTGATGATGCTTTATGGGCATATCGGAGTGCGTTCAAGACACCAATCGGGATGTCTCCCTATCGAATGGTCTATGATAAGGCATGTCACTTTCCAGTTGAATTGGAACACAAGGCTTATTGTGTAATGCAATTACTCAATTTTGACATGTGAATGGCGGGAGAGAAAAGAATGTTGCAACTCAATGAGATGGAAGAATTTCGCAACAATGCTTTTAAGAATGCAAGGATTTACAAGGAGCGAACCAAACAAAGGCATTATAAGCATATTATGACAAGAAATTTCAAAAAAAGGCAGAAAGTACAACTCTTTAATTCTCACTTCCATCTATTTTTAGGCAAATTACGCTCGAGATGGTCGGGTCCTTTTGAGGTAACTCAAGTACTACCACACGGGGCAATTGAAATTCATAGCCCGACAAAGGGGACGTTCAAAGTAAACGATCAATGACTCAAACCATACATGGAAGGCTACTTCACCAAACACAATGTTTCCTTCCACCTTGATGAAGCATATTAAACATGCAGCAGGAAGTCTAGCTAATGACTCTAACTTAAAGCGCTTCTTGGGAGGCAACCCAAGTTTTCTAACTTACTTTTATTATATTTCTATTTTTAATTTTCTTTAGTACTAACTTATGTCTTCTGTATGTTAGGTACCTCCTCTCTATAAACTGATTCAATACCCCAGATGAACACAAAATCACCACAACATGAGTACCAGAAGACAGAGCATCAAAGAACCAGAAGTTCGGCCCGACAGCCGATGTTTGGCTAGCTAACCGAACTCTGGTAGGCGTTTGACTAGGAATCTTCCAGGGTACACTTTGCAAAATATCTATTTTTCTAGATCTGTTTCCGAGATATTTTGTTTTCAAAATTGAATTATTTCTTGTAAATAAAGATCTTGATTTAAAAATAGATTTCTTGTTCAAATTTGAAAATTTTGGGGTGATTCTCAATTCAAATTTTGTGCATAGGGAGATAGCACAATTTAGGTATGCGGAGGAGTTTAGGATTTTTATTTTTATTTTACTTTTTCTTTATTTTAGGTTAGAATTTTTTTATTTCTTTTCTTTTTAAGGTTTTTGTAGATTTTTTTTCTTTTACTAACTGAAAAAAATTAAATTTCAATAATTTTACGTAGTTGTAAGGGATTTAGTAACCATAAAACTTGAATTGGTTAAGGAATATCAATTTGATGGAATTTTAAAATTTTTGAGTAGAGATGAAAAATTTTAAAATATTATTATCATCTAGAATTTGTCCATGTGAATATGCATCTTATCTACACTTACACATTGATTTAAACTTGGGATAATGAGGACTACTTAATACTTAAAAATAATAATTATAATAATAATAATCTTAACTATTGATTTGCTAGATGCTTTGACCTCAAGAAGCCTTTGTGTTTACGCGAAAGATAGTTAGGTAAGTTATATATATATATATATTATATATATATATATATATATATATATATATATATATATATATATATATGAGAAATCTGTACCTCAGCCTTCAGCTGAGAGAGTCTCTCTCAGCTGGTGCAAAGTGACTGAATTTTAACCACAATTTTGGGTGCTAGTACTATGGTCGCAGTTTTATATGAGGACTGTGATTAAGTCGCAGTGTTTTTATGAGAACCGCTTTCATGGTCGCAGTCCTTAAAAAAGACTGCAACCTTGTAAAGACTACGACCAAGGTCGCAGTCTTTTTGTGAGGACTACTACCATGGTCGTAGTCCTAATTACAGTGAAAATATATGATTTTTTAGGACTGCGACCTTGTTACAGTGGACTGCAACCATGTTGCAGTAAGTTTTCGACCACTTTGAAGTGACAGCTGAGAGAGCCTCTCTCAGATGGCGGCTGAGGTACATCTATATATATATATTGTTGGCCCAAAGACCCATCACTCTAGTTTTGATGATGATTAACTCATGTAGTTATAGTACTAATAATCTTGTGTTTATATAGTTCCAGATATTTGATCAAGATCTTAGTAGGCGTTTAGCTTCAACAAAAGATTCGAAGTAAGTTTTAAAGCTAGCACGTATTGATTTAAGAGCTCGCACATCAAGATCGCATCAAGTACTCAAGAGAAGTCTACCTCATTGGATCAAGGTTTGGACCAAGCCAAGAAGGAGAAGAAGATTTTCGTGAAGACTTGTGTCATGTTTGTAAGTATTAAGATTTATTTTTAGATGAAATGTAAAGGATAGAGTAGTTGTGGATTGCTCAAGCTCATATACACACACACAAAAATTTTTATGTGTTTTCATAAAACAGTTTTGATTTTAGAAAATACAGTTTTGGTTTTTGAGTTTCAAGTATACATCCTTATGTTTCATGATTAGATTTCATCAAAACAAGTTTATATGGTTTATATGTGTTTTGGATTTCATCCATATACATTATTGGTTCAAATATTTAGGAAAACTTATTTGGTAATTCAATCTCATATGTTTAAGTTTTGTATTCATCAAAACTTATTTTAGAGCTTATTGTCAAAAACATAGATATTTCATCTTATATGTGTATTGGATCATATCCATACACACTAAGGTTCAAAAGTATTTAAAATATCTTGTTTTTATATTTGAAGAAATTTTAGAAAAATCATTTTTCAAATTGAAGATTGATTTTGAAAAATACGGGTTTTTGTTTAAGGTTAAATTTTTATATCACAAAAATGGTTCAAAATGTTTGTAATATGTGTTAATTTTTATCACATTATTTGTACTTCAAAGTATTTCAATGAACTTACTTTTGTAGATTTTTAGTGATTTTATGAGATTTTATAAGAGTATATAAAACCAAGTTTTAATCCCAAAATTTGCTGACCTGGCCTTCTGCCGGTCGACCGGCTGGTCGACCGATGTGCATAGAAACGTGCACAACCTTTGGCTTGAGGGTGGGTCGATCGGGCGGTCGACCATCCGACAGCTATACTCTCTGGATTTGGCCCCGGTCGATCGGGAGGTCGACCGGCAGGTCAAGTGTTGGGTGCGGTTGACCGACAGCCCCAACGATCATATTTGTGACGTTGGCCGGTCGACTGACAGCAGAATCTTCTACTGAGTTGGCTCCCAATGCATAGTTTTTGATCCCCCTATAAAATGGGGTTCCCTTGGCCTGTTTTACATAATATTTCAAGAGGGTTTCAAAATCAGTTTTTTTCATCTTTCTTAGAAGTTTTCTCCACTTGTTTTAGGGCTAATATTTCTATATCAAAAGGAGAGTTTTTCAAGAGTGTTTTCAAAAAAGACTTGAGTTTTTCACCACAACTCTATCTTATTTTTCTTACACAAACTTGAGATTTCCATTGCTATATCAATGCTCTACGATCATTATTGTAAGAGTTGTTTTTGTGATCAAGAGAAGTGATAACAAGATTTTATTCTTGTATTGTGAGGAGTTGTAGAGGTTATAGCCTCGATGAAGAGAGTTTTGTGCTAATCAAGTGAAGTGATCACCAAGTGTTTCGACGTGTGGTTGGAGGAGTTGTAGAGGTGCGGCCTTGGCAGGCTAGTGTGCTTGCGTGTGTTGTTCTTGTGGAAACAAGTGAGGGACTATGGGTCTAAGAGTTCTAGTGTGAACTCGTTTTAGGTGTTACGGCACCGAGTGATCTTGCGAGATCAATTCTAGCAGAAATCCTTCATAGTGTTGAAGGCGGGGACGTAGAGCAAGGGTGCTCGAACCTCGAAACAATTCTCTCGTGTTTGTGATTGCTCTTTCTCTCTCACTCACTTATGTTTATATATCTTTCATGCTTATCTTGTTTATCTCTTTATATGCTTGATATATCTTGTGCTTAATTGATTTATGCTTGGGATTGTTTGCTCACACTTGTATTCAACCAAGAGAGCCATAATGGCACATCAACTCTTAATTTAGAGGAATCTTAAGGAGATAGTCCAGAGCCCTTTACCAGAAATTCGGCTACACTCTTGTGTTATGCCTTGTGTGTTGGCTTAATAGCTTTAATTTGCATAAATAGTTTTTAATTCCGTATCATTCATCTTTAGATTAGCTAGTACACCTATTCATCTCCTCTTTAGGTGTATTTTCAATTAGTATCAGAGCTTGGTGCTCTTGAGTTGGGTGTAACAACCTTGAGTTAAAGATCTTCATTTTAGCTGATCATAATATTTGTTTACACATACATATAGATTTCATGACACCTCCTATGTTTGACATTTTTAATATCCAAACTTGAAAAGTTAAGATGTCCATGTACCAAAAGCCCTAGAGATTCATGTTTATCTTGTCATCATTAAAGAATCTTATTGTTTAAATGACAAACATCTTCAGGGTAATACAAAAGCCATCCATGCATTAAAGAGTACCCTAAATGATTATTTATGTAGGGTTTCTAACTTTGATTCCGTTTTTATAATATGGAACACACTTATCTCCCTTGGTGAACAATAGCAATACTACATGGGGAGTGACTAGGATGATGAAAATGATGCTTCCAACATATGCTACATGGTCCAAGGGGATGACCCCCTTGAGATAAATTCTGAATCTGAGCTTGATGAGGATGTTGACATGTCATATGATGAGCTTGCTTTATTTTGTCAACAACCTCTTAAAAAGTATGAATTGTTAAAAATGGAAAACGAAAATTTGAAAAATAAAAATGATTTGGTTTCAAAAGAAAAGGATTCATTTAAAAATAAATTTGAAATTATTTCAAAGAAAATGAAGTTTTGAAAAACTAAGTTATTTTGATTGAAAAAGAAAAGGAGATTGCTTTAAAGGAAAATAACTCTTGGAAAAAGAATTATTTTAAAAGAAAAGAAAAATATTTCTAAAAAGAATAATAATTTTGATTCTCATTCTTGCCTTGTCTCTCACATCCTACACGATATACAACACATACACACCATGCTCATACACATCATAATCATATGTATGTTAGAGTGTACAAATGTACACATTGTGGCCGCAAAGGCCATCTAGTAAAGTTTTGTTTTGATAAGATAAATCATGTAAATTTTGCAAATAATAATATTTGGGTTCCATTTGTTTCTTATCCCCGTGGACCCAAAAAGAAATGGATATTAAAATTTCCACCTCTTATATTGGTGTAGGTGTCGGCTCTCGCATGACGTGGGAGGTATTGGTGCCTTCATGGTGAATGCGTTTGAGCTTGATGGACAATACATTGAATGCATCACCTTCAAGGATGTTTAGTGGGAGGACCACTATGGTTTGAAGACCTAGAGATCGGTTCATCAATTTTAGTAACTATCTCTATCTCCCATTTTTATTTACATACTTTCATATAAATGATTTTAGCATGTTTTGGTTTCAATGCTCATTATGTTAAATGATCATGTCTTATACTTCATGTGGTGATTACTTATTTAGATATAATTTTCATTAAAACTTGTGTTTATACTTGTACAAGTAGTGAGGTACACTTGATTATTATATATTTGTACTTTATTGCTCATTTATACTCCTTACATGTACATGTATAACCTAGTTTTGATGATTCTTCCATTTATACTTGTTTTTCCTATTTTTGTACATGTTTTGCTTCATGTATATGTTATTTTTGTCTAAAACTAATAAATATACATGTATACCCTTGAGTCACTTACTTTCATGTAAAATTCTATTATGAACTCGTTTATATTTGGAATATGTATTTATATTTTTAGTTTTGATAGAACATACATACACCTTGAAGTTTGTTTAATTTTAATGAAAAATAGATTTTTATGATTTTCATATGTTTTGGTATTTTGAGCTTTATTAATTATTTTCATGAATATGCTATTCACATGATACTCGTGCACTCGCATTATTTTTGTTTACTCATGACTTTGTTTTTATGAGCTTTATGAATCTTGAGTGATAATTTTTGTATACCTAGTAATGTTTAATGGAATATATGATTTATTTTCATTTTTGAAGGATCCTTAACTAGTTTTTTAAAAATTATTTTAAACTAGTTATTTATTCTTCACTTGGTAATATTTTCAATCTATAATTATTTTTAAATCTTATTTTTTTAAAACTTCTACCCTTGAAGGGCGGATGGTTGGGAGACCATGCCTTGTATACCCTTATTGAATATCTTTTAAACTTGTGTATGAACAGGGTGGTTGGTATGAGTTATACATATGATCTTCATGTTATCTTGTCTTTGTATACTCATATGTTTTTTCTTATATATGTGTGCTTCAAATTTCAATTAGTATCAATTTCAATTGGTATTTCTTACTTCATATATACATTTATATGATTTGATTGTGCTTGTCTTTACTTGTTTAAAAAAAAGCACAAATTATGTTTATGTTAAACTTGATTTTATTCTAAATGTTAATTGGTATCTTTACAAGCTTATACATTGATTTCAATTGGTATTTATTTGGTATCAAAATGTACTTCATGTTTCACCTTCAATTGGTATCAAAATCTATTATTGGTATCTTAAAAAAAATTCTGGACAAATGGTACTAACTTTTTTTTTGTCAACTACAATTTGATTTCATTGGTATCATAATTTATTTTGTTAACTTGAAGAAATTTCAAAACTTCGTTTTAAAAAGTGATTTTAAAATTTGTTTATATGTATTGCCTATATGCAATGGGAGCTTTACATCTCCTCTATATATAAATTCATGTTAAAGTGTATTACACAAATAGTAGAGCTTGATCTCTCTTCTTTATGTGGTACACGTGTGTGGGGGGAGCTTAGCATCTCCTTTTATACATTGTATATTATACTTTATGCGGGTTAGGGTCTAGTCATCCCTTCTCCATGTAATGCATGTATGCAGGGGGTTTAGTCTCTCCTCTTCATGAATGTATATCGCATATACATCTTTATTGTTTGATTATCCTCAACCCTTTGTTGATGAAGTGACAAAAAGGAGGAGAAGAATTTTGAGAGTTTATATATGCATGTTTAATATTAGTATTTATGCATATATGTTTTGTTTAGTTTATGCAATTCATTGAATATTTATTTGTTTATTGCTATGCATGAGTTAAGGGGGAGCTTCTATGAAGCTTATCTTTAATTCATGCATATATAACTCCTTGAGTTTTATCATCATCAAAAAGAAGGAGATTGTTGGCCCAAAGGCCCATCACTCTAGTTTTGATGATGATTAACTTATGTAGTTATAGTACTAATGATCTTTTGTTTATATAGTTTCAGATATTTGATCAAGATTTTAGTAGGTATTTAGATTCAACAAAAAGATTCGAAGTCAAGTTTTAAGCTGGCACGTGTTGATTCAAGAGCTCACACATCAAGTTCACATCAAGTACTCAAAAGGAGTCTAACTCATTGGATCAAGATTTGGACCAAGTCAAGAAAGAGAAGAAAGATTTTCAAGAGAAGATTTTTGTGAAAACTTGTGTCATATTTGTAAGTGTTAATATTTATTTTTAGATAAAATATAAAGGATAGAGTAGTTGTGGATTGCTCAAGCTCATACACACACACACACACAAAAATTTATATATGTTTTCATAAAACAGTTTTGATTTTAGAAAATACAATTTTAGTTTTTAAGTTTCAAGTATACATCCTTATGTTTGAAGATTAGATTTCATCAAAACAAGTTTATATGCTTTATATGTGTTTTAGATTTCACCCATCCACATTGTTGGTTCAAATGTTTAGAAAAACTTATTTGGTGATTCTATATCATATGTTTAAATTTTGTGTTTATCAAAACTTATTTTAGAGCCTATTGTCAAAAATATAGATATTTCATCTTATATGTGTGTTGGATCATATCCATACACAATAAGCTTCAAAAGTTTTAAAATATTTTATTTTTCTATTTGAAGAAGTTTTGGAAAAATCATTTTTCAAATTGAAGATTGATTTTGAAAAATACGGGTTTTTGTTTAAGGCTAAATTTCTATATCACAAAAATGGTTCAAAATGTTTGTAATATGTGTTGATTATTTATCACACATATTTTTACTTCAAAGTATTTCAATGAACTTATTTTGTAGATTTTTAGTAATTTTATGGGATTTTATAAGAGTATATAAAACCAAGTTTTAATCCCAAAATTTACTGACCTGGCCTTCTGCCGGTCGACCGAGATAGAAGTCGGTCAATCGGGCGGTAGACCGATGTACACAAAAACGTGCACAACCTTTGGCTTGGGGGACGGTCGATCGGGTGGTCGACCGTCCAGAGAGCTTTGCTCTCTAGATCTGGCCCCGGTCGACCAGGCGATTGACCGGCAGGTCAAGTGTTAGGTGCGGTCGACCGAGCGGTCGACCACAGCCCCAACGGTCATATTTTTTACCGTTGGCCGGTCGATCGGCCAGTCGACCGACAACAGAATCTTCTGCTGAGTTGGCTCCCAACAGCTAGTTTTTGATCTCCTATAAAATGGGGTTCCCTTGGCCTGTTTTACACAAGATTTCAAGAGGATTTTAAAGCCAGTTTTTCCCATCTCTCTTAGATGTTTTCTCCACTTTTTTAGGGCTAATATTTTCATATCAAAAGGAGAGTTTTTCAAAAGTGTTTTCAAAAGAGATTTCTTTGGTTTTTCACAACTCTATCTTATTTTTCTCACACAAACTTGAGCTTTCCTTTACTATATCAATCCTCTTGGATCATTATTGTGAGAGTTGTTTTTGTGATCAAGAAAAGTGATCACAATATTTCATTCTTGTATTGTAGGGTTGTAGAGGTTGTGGCTTCGATGAAGAGAGTTTTGTGGTGATCAAGTGAAGTGATCACCAAGTGTTCTGATGCAGTCATCGAAATGGCCAATTCATTTGATGGCTTTTACATCGGTCATATATCTCATCTCCAAAATACTAAGACAGATGTTTTGGCTGCACTGGCGGCTTCATTGGCCTTACCCATTGATGCTTACGGTGGCTGATTGATGCCTCTTCTGCCCGAAGTATGCGTTGGAAACTAATTAAGTCCATGCAACCTCAACAGGCTTCGAGCCTAGAGATTGACGGTTTTCCATCATTGACTATGCCTTGCATGACATATTACTGGATAACCCTAAGGAATTAGCTTCTATCTGACGAAGGTCTATCTGCTTTTACTACAATCAAGTAGTAAAGACGCTCTACCGCCGCTCATATGACGGTGTCTTGCTCCGTTGCCTATCTAACTCATAAGCAAAAGAAGTGCTTAAAGAGGCACACGATGGTATATGTTGGGCTCATCAATCAGGTCCAAAACTCAATGATCAATTGTACAGACTCGGTTATTATAGGCCAACCATGATAGCTGATGCGATCATATATGCAAAAAAGTGTAAAGCCTGTCAAATCCATTCAGACTTCATACCCCAACCTCCAGAGCTACTTCACCAACTGTTGCTTCATGGCCATTTGAAGTATGGGGAATCGATGTCATAGGACCTATCAGCCCCCCATCCATGAGAGGTCATCAGTTCATCTTAGCGATAAACGACTACTTCTCAAAGTGGGCAGAAGCTATAAGACTTATTGAAGTCAAAACTTTCAACATAGTTCACTTCATTAAACACCATGTCATTCATCGATTTGGTGTCCCCAGGCGGATTATTCATGACAACGGAACTCAGTTTGCAAGCAAAGTACTCTGTCGGTTCTGCGACAAGTACCAAATTCAGAATGTGACTTCAACCGCTTATAACCCTGCTGCTAATGGTTTAGCGAAAGCATTCAACAAGATAATTATTAAGCTACTCAAGTAATTCTTTTCATAAAGTAAACGAGATTGAAATGAGAAGCTCAGTGAATGTCTTTGAGCCTACTGAATAATGGTCTGAACCCCAACAGGCAACACACCTTTTTCTTTGGTATAGAGTGTGAAGCAGTTATACCTCTAGAGATCCAGATGTCGTCGCTACGGGTTACCTTAGCAACCAAAATGACTAAGGAAGACAACGATCGGCTACGCCTTCAAGAACTCGAAGCCCTAGACGAGAAATGACTACAAACTTAATAACGCATTGAGTTGTACTAAGCTCGAATCTCGAAAGCCTTTAATAAGAAGGTTAAAGAAAGGGTGTTCCAAAAAGGAGACTTGGTTTTAGCCGTCGATGACCTATGGTCAAGACACGCAAACCAAAGGCAAATTTCAACTCAAATGGGAAGGGTCGTTTGTGATAGAAATATTCTACTCAAACGGGGCCTACCATCTAGTAACTCCAGACGGCGATACACTCATGATGCCGATTAATGAAAAATTCCTAAAGAAGTACCATCCTTGATCATGTTAACACCACACCTCTAATCAAATAAGTACTTCTTATGACTATGTTAACACTAAATCTCTGGTCATTCAAATTAAGATCACTTGATTGTTTCTCCTTCCTCAAAGGAGTGTCTTTTACCCCTGAGCGAAATCTGTTGGCCCAGAGACCCTTCACCTTAGTTTTGATAATGACTAACTTATGAAGTTTAATTTGCTAATGATCTTGTGTTTAATAAGTTTTAGATATTTATCAAGATCTTAGTAGAGATTTGACTTCAACAAGAGATTCACAGTCAAAGTGTTGAAGCAAACAAGTATTAATTCAAGAGCTCACATCGTAACGATCGCATCAAACTTACCTGGATCGAGTTTGGATCGAGTCGTCTTGAAGATAAAGATCGATAAGAAGACTTCAGTTTTAT
This sequence comes from Agave tequilana, assembly GCA_038442645.1. NCBI lineage: Eukaryota > Viridiplantae > Streptophyta > Magnoliopsida > Asparagales > Asparagaceae > Agave > Agave tequilana. Next base: position 22,204 of record JAVJIF010020096.1, on the reverse strand, counting down.
TTAGCTTAGTTTTATTTTTAGATCTTATGTAACGATAGACTAGTATTGATATGCTCAATTGTACACACACAAGATAAATAGTTTTTTATTTCGGTTTAACCATTTTGGAATTTCAAGAACATGACTTTAATTTTCATGAATAGATAGAATCAAAAGAAGTTTACATGATTTTGTTGGATTTCATCCATATACATTTATGATTCATATTATCTAAAAATTTATTTTGATGATTCTAGTTCATGTGTTTCAAGTTTTGTTTTTAACAAAACTTAGTTTTGGATTTAATTTCAAAAACATAGATAATCTTTTTATATGTGTATTGGATTCCATTCATACATACTATGCTTCAAATGTGTTTCAATATCTTGTTTTTGTATTTATATAAGTTTTTGTGAAAAAGTTTTTCATTTTGAAGTCTTCTCAAAACTCTTGAAGACAAAAATAAAACGAGTTTTAAAAATACTGTTTTTTGACTTCAAGCTTAATTTTTATATCACAAAAATAGTTCAAATTGTTTTTAATATGGGTTAATTTTTTATCAAACATATTTGTATTTCAAGTGCTTACATCAACTTATTTTTCTAGATTTTATGTGATTTTATGGTATTTTATCGGTATTTAAAAGGCTAAGTTTTCAAACCCAAAACCCAGCCTAAGACCACTAGCGGTCGACCGAACCAGATCTCGATCGACCAGGTGGTCGATCGATGTGCACAGGACGTGCACAAGGCTTTGGTCATTGGCCGGTCAACCGTGCGATCGACCGATCCAGAGAGCTTATCTCTGGATCTGGCCCCGATCGACTGACCGGTCGACTGACCAGAGAGTTAACTCTCTAGTTCTGGCCTTCGTCGACTGATAGGCAAAATTACTTAGGGACGGTCGACCGAGCGGTCGATAGAAAATCCAAACAGTCAGAAATTTAACCATTGGCTGGTCGACCGGGCGGTCGACTGACAGGTCATTCTGGACCCGTTTGGACCCTCAACGGCTATATTTTGAGAATCCTATAAATATGGGTTCCCTTGGCTTGTTTCTTTCAAAATTTTTAGAGCAATTTTTTCACCTTCTCAAGTATTTTAACAAAGTTGTCAAAAGAGTTTTTGTGCCAAAATTTTCTATCTTTGTTTGTTTTCAAAGTTTTTGAAAATCAAAGAAAATCAAGTCTTTAGGAATTCTATTTTGTTCTTCATTGTATAGATCCATCAAGAAGTTTTTTCTCAAGTATTTTCTTTGTTGTTTTATTTTTAAATACTTTGTTTTCTCACATACTTGAGGTATCATCTTAAATCTATCTTTAGGATCTTTGTATTATGAGAAAAATTATTTCTGATCATTTGAGATCACCAAGAGAGAGTTTGTGATCATTAGATCAACAAGTTTTATTTCTTCTTTGCTTTGTGATAGGATTTTGCCTTCCTTCTTGTGTAGAGGTGATTGTGTAGAGAGAGGAGTTGAGTACCCCGGTGCTGAGTTGTAATTCCTCAGTGGAGGTCCTTTAGTGGAAGATCCTATGTGGACATAGTGGAAATCGTTCTCTGTGAAAGCGGGGACATAGAGCAGTGGCTCGAACCTCAAAAAATATCCTTGTGTTTGTGTTTGTGTTTGTATTTGGATCTTTCTCTCTCAACTCTATCTCTCTTTATATCTAGCATTGTCTTACATTGTTCTTATTCATATGCTAGAAATTGTTTGTGTGCCGACACTTGTGTTCAACCAAGAGAGCTTTTAAAGCACCTCAACTCTTAGTCTAGAGAAATCTAGAGGAGTAATTCCAGAGCCCTTCACCGGAAATTCGGGCTCACTCTTGGTTGCACATAGTAGATTAGCAATTAAGTTTTAAATTTCACATCATTTGTCTTAAATTAGCTTGTACACCTATTCACTCCCCTCTAAGTGTACCTACAATTGGCATCAGAGCCAATGCTCTTAATATTCGATTTAACCACCCAGGAGTGTGATCCTTGAATTGCTAATCTATATTTGCTTTTGTACATATATAGTTTATATACTCATGTATTTCTTTGCCCCTCCTATGTATGATGTTTCTAACATCGATATGTGAAATTTTAAGATGAGTGCATACTTCAAAGACCTAGGATTGCATGTCTTTCTTGTCACTGCCAAGAAATCTCATCTTGGTAATAACAAGTACCTAGAGGCTAATACACAAGCCATGGAGGCACTTAGGCACACACTTAGAAAAAACCATCTTTCTTTGATTTCTCGTTGTGATTCTACTTTTGCAGTATGAAATACATTGATCTCTCCCAAGGAACAAAGGCAACACATTTTGGAGAGAGAACCAAGAAGAGATGAATCCAAGCAAACGTGTTATGTGATCCAAGGGAATGACTCCCTTAAGGTAAATTCGGATACCCATCTTGATGATTGTGCTAGTTCTTCATGTAATAACAATGCTATGGATGCACATGTTTTAAATGAAGAACCATTCATCTTTTGTGAAAACTTGCTTTCAAAGTATCAGGCTTTGAAAAGTAAGAGTTTTGATTTAAAAAGAGAAAATAAAAATTTATTTTCTAAACTTGATTTGGTTTTGCAAGAAAGGTTAAGATTTCAAATGAGAGGGACTCATTGAAAGTTCAACTTGACCTTGCTTTGAATAAAATAAATTTTGAAGATGAAAATGAGTTTAATCTTGTTTTGAAAAAAAATGAGGCTTTATCTTCAAAACTTAATTTTGTTTTAAAAGAAAATGATTCTTTGAAAAATAAAATTGTTTTAATTTCAAAAGAATTGGATTTTGTTTCAAAGGAAAATACTACTTCGAAAAAATTTTTCTTCTCATTCTTGTCATGATTCTATTGTTATACCTCCTATTGATAAGAATGTTTGCTTCACTTCTTCTTTAATTATTGAAAATGATATTTGTGTTTTGAAGAAAAGTGTAAATTGTTTGGGCTCCACTTTGAGTCAATGTGCTATGGATCACAAGAGATTGGAATTCATATTTCACAAGAAACATGCTTCACCTATGCATGCACACCATTCATGGCATACACATGCTCATCATGCATACACACATGATTATATATATGCTAATGTGTACACTTGTACACATTGTGGACGTACGGGCGACCTTGTAAAATTTTGTTATAATAGAATACATAATTAAAATTTTGCAAATAAATTTGTTTGAGTTGGAAAAGATGCTAACCCCTATAGACTCAAAAAGATATGAGTACCAAATTCATCCCTATTTTATTTGTTGTAGGTGTGGGCTCTCACAAGACGTGAGAATAGTGGTGCCTTGATGGTGGATGTGTTTCGAGCTCAAAGATCATACCTATGGATGCATCACTTTCAAGGATGTTTAGGTGGGAAAACCACCATGGTTTTGAGACCTAGAAACTATTTCTATTGATTTTGGTAACTATCTCTAATTCCTTGTTTTAGTTTACATATGTCTGTATCGTTGACTTTTAGCATGTCATGTTTTAATGCTCATTATTTTAAATGTAATGTTAATCAGACATGTGATATACATAGATAGTCTTTGAGATACACCCATGTTCATATGGATTCATAGTTTTGTGTTCTCACTATTGTTAACTAATATGTATATCCTAGTTCTAATAGCATGTGCACTTAGCCTAATGATCATATTGTTTATGTTTTTGTGTTTCATGTTTTAATTACTTGTTTAGATGTAAATTCCATTAAAACTTGTGTTTATACCTGTATAATTAGTGAGCCACACTTGATTATTATGTTTGTGATGTACATGTATAGCCTATATTTACACTTGTTTTTTCCTATTTTTGTACATATTTTATGTTTTTGCTTCATGTATTTATTAATTTTGTTCAAAACTATAGCTATACATGTCTATCCTAGAGTATCTTGCCTTCATGCAATATTCTTTTGTGGACTCGTTTATATTTGGGATATATATATACTTTAGTTTCGACAAAACATACATATACCCCGAAGCTTGTTTAGTTTTGATGAAAATTTTTGTTTTGATGATTTTCATGCTTATGAAAAAGGAATTTTGATTGAACTTCATTGTTCATTTTCATATATATGTTTCTTGCATGACTCTTGTACACTCGATATATTTTGTTTGCTCATGGTTTTAATCCATGAGCTTATATGTGCTTAATGAATTTTTGAGTATTGATTCTTGTGTAATTTTCATATATTATGAGATACATATATATTTGTTTTATTCCTTACTTGAAGGATTTAGTACTAGTTTACAAAATTATCTTTAAATTAGTTTTTACTCTTCAATTGGTAGAGTTTTCAAAACAAATTTTTGAAACCCCTACCAACCGGAGGGCGATTGGATGGGCGACCATGTGTTGTATGCTCATATTGACCATCTTTTTAAACATGTGAATGAATAGGATGGTAGGTATAAGTTATACATGATTTTAATGAAAATTCATTTTGTATACTTATGTCTTCTATATGTATGCATGTAAATTGATATTATATTACTCTGATTATACATACATATAGATGATTTTTGTGCTTATTTCACAATGTTCATATATATAACACAAATTGATTTTATACAAAGCTTTATGTTCTTAATGATAATAGATATCTTTACAAGTTTATGCATTATTTTTATTGGTATTTTGTAAAGGGGGAGAAATTTTCTATTTTATCTTTCAATTGGTTTTATTTTCAATTGCTATCTTACTCCCACTTTTATGATTAAAAATATTGTGTTTTGCTATATACTAACATTTTCAATATTGGTATCAATAATCTTAATTGGTATTATTCTCAATTTGGTATCTGTATTGTAAAATGGTTCTAGTGTTTACCTAAAAATTTAGTTTTTACTTTCAATTGATATCATATCTTTCTATTGGTATCGATTGGTAAAAAAGTTGATTCGCTTTCAATTAATTGTGTTTATTGGTATCAAACCTTGTTTTAAAATATATTTTGTTGGTATTGTGTATTTCTCTTCACCCATTTATTGATGAGTGACAAAAAAGGGAAGAAAGATATGTGATTATATGTGCATGTTTTATTAAGTGTTTATGCATATGTGTATATATGTTTTCATTGGTATCTTGAGCATACATTGCATATCTTTGTCCTTATGAGTATGCATAAGTTAAGAGGAGCTTCTATGAAGCTTATTCTTAATCTATATTTTATTGATGAGTGACAAAAGGAAGAGAAAGATTTGTGATTATATATGCATGTTTTATTAAGTATTTATGCATATGTGTATATATGTTTTCATTGGTATTTTGAGCTTACATTGCATATCTTTATATCTTATAAGTATGTATAAGTTAAGGGGGAGCTTCTATGAAACTTATTCTTAATTTTTGCATATATATAGCCTCATAAGTTTTTGTCATCATCAAAAAGGGGAGATTGTTGGCCTAGATGCCCTTCGCCTCAGTTTTAATGATGACTAACTTATGAAGGTTAGTTTGCTAATAATCTTATGTTTAATAAGTTTCAGATATTGATCAAGATCTTAGCAGAGATTTGACTTCGACAAGAGATTCACAGTCAAAGTGTTAAAGCAAGCAAGTGTTGATTCAAGAGCTCATATCGTAACGATCGCATCAAGCTTACTTGAATCGAGTTTGGATCGAGTCGTTTTGAAAATGAAGATCAACAAGAAGACTTCGATTTGTTTAGTTTAGTTTTATATTTAGATCTTGTGTAAAGATAGACTAGTGTGAAATCACCTAGAGGGGGGGTGAATAGGCGATAAGGCTAATCAAGGAACTAAATGCTGAATTACAAAACTAATTTGCAAAAACACTTAGTGCAACCAACGAGTGTAGCCGAATTCCCCGTGAAGGGCTCTGGACTCACTCCTCTTGATTCCTCTGAATAAGAGTTGAGGCGCTATATGAAGCTCTCGTGGTTAAGCACAAGTGAGGCACACACACACAAGCCAAGCATATAATATGAATGAGCAATATGAATAGATGCAAAGCACAACACAAGCATATAAGATATGACAATATGAATGATGCAATACACAAATAAAAAAGAGAGAGGGTTGAGAGACAATCGATCAAACGCAAACAACAAGATGTGTTTCGAGGTTCGAGCACCGAGCTCTACGTCCCCGCCTTCACCGAGAAGGATTTCCAATCCGCTAGGAGTACCGAACTCCTCTCTCAACCAATACAACCTCCATCGAGGCAATACAAATAGTCTACTGAAGACCGGAGTACCGAACTCCACCAATACAACCAAATCCACCTCACCGAGAGGGATACAAGCACAATCCACCTCTACCGAAGAGGGATACAAATAACAACCAACTCCACCTCACCAAGAGGGAGTAAACCACAACCTCAACCTCTACCAAAGAGGGAGCAACCAACAACCCAAATCCTTTTCCCACAAACAAATGATCCTAATGGATAGGATAGGAGATATAGCTCAAGTGTGGAAAACCAATAGTTTGGAAAATAAAAACTCAAAGAAAAACACTTGGGAAAACACTTTGAAGATGATAGAATTGAAGAACAATACAAATCTCCCAAATTTCTATTTTCTTTGATTTTTTCAAACCCTAAAACACAAAACCAAATTTGAAGTTTAAAGCCCAAAAACACTTTTGAAAACTTGAAAAAAAAACTCTGGAGAAGCTCTAATTTTTCTTGCTTAAAAACCTTTTTTTAAAATCCCAAAGGAATGAGGCTTAAATAGGCCTCCACCAAAACTAGCCATTGGGGCTGTTTGTCAGCCCTGGCAGCTGGCGGTCGACCGGCCGGTCGACCGCCAACGGTCATATGTTTGACCGTTGGAAGAAGCCGGTCGATCGCCTGGTCCACCGCCCAAAATCAGAGAGCAAAGCTCTCTGGCCAGTCGACCGCTCGATCGACCGTGCCTTGAACCAGGCCAACGTGCACAAGCTTGTGCACGTCGGTCGACCGTCCCAGTCCACCGACTCTAGGTCCGTCGACCGGCCCGGTCGACCGCCAGAGCCTGGCAGGCTGGGTTCTGGGTCAGAAAACTAAGTTAAAAATTATTCTAAAAATTTCCATAAATCTTCTAAAAATCCACAAAAATAGTTTCTAACTTTATATATGACATACAAACATGTGATAAAAATTTTAATATAAATATCAAACATTTCGAACCATTTTTGTGTCTTACAAATATTTCCGACAACCAAAACTTGTATTTTTTTCAAACTTGGATTTTTCAAATAAACTTTGTCCAAAACATATCCAAATACAAAAACATGATACTTAATCATTTTAAAGCATGTTGCATATGGACATAGGTCCAATATACATGAAATATATACATATCATTGTTTTTGTCTTTTATTTCCAAAATATGTTTTGTTAAAAAAAACACAAAACACCAAACCTCATGAATAGGCATCTCAACATAAGTTTGTCTAGGAAATTAAGCTTACATGTATATAGAATATATCTAATATACACTTAAACAATGTAAACTTGTATTGATACTATTTATTCATGAAAACCAAAATCGGTTAAACCAAAAACCGAAAAACCAATATCCAAAACATGAAACGTGTGCGTATTGTGAACTTGAGCATATCACACTATCTAATCTTTACATATAGATCTAAAAACACAAACTAAACTATGGTACCGAGATCTTCTTGACGAACTCCGTCTTCAAGTTGACTCGATCCAAAACTCCGTGATCCACCGAGCTAGACTCCAACGAGTGCTATGAATGATCTTGTTGCTCGAGCTCTTGAATCACCATGTGAAAGGCTTCAAAACTCCTTTGTTGAAGCTAATCACCAACTAACATCTTGGTTAATGATCTGAAACTAAACATCACAAGATTATTAGTAAACATAACTACATGAGTTAATCATCATCAAAACTAGAGTGGAAGGCCTCTGGGCCAACAATCTCCCCCTTTTTGATGATGACAAAACTCATGGAGTTATATATGCATGGATTAAAGTTAAGCAAAGTTAAGCTTCAAAGAAGCTCCCCTTAACTCATGCATCTCAAATAAGCAATAAGATATGGCAATGAAGCACATGCATAAATAAACGTGTATGCAAATATAAGGAGATAAACATGTCAATCAAACATAAAACTCATAAATCCTTTTTCTCCTATTTGAAAAACAAAACATATATGCATAAACATAAATCCTGAAAACATGTATATATCCCAAATACTTCTCCCCCTTTTTGTCAATCATCAACAAAGGGGTTAAAGTAAAAAACAAAACAATGTTCTCCCCCTTTTTGTCCGAAACAAAGAATCAATAAAGGGGTCACAGCCCTAATTTGTTTGATATCACCCCTTTCTATAATAAGAATATAAATCAAAACATTTTTGATATTTATTATGTAAACAAAATTTTGAATTTTCTCAATAAAACAAATCAAATTTTTAGATACCAATTGAAATTAAATAAGGCATTGATACCAATTGTGAGAAAATAAATAAAATCTTGATACCAATTGAAAGAAATAGATCAATAGATACCAATTGAAAGTAAACAAAATCTTGATACCAATTGTGAATATTTGTCATTTAGAACATATGATACCAAAATAAAATCAATTTTCAACATAAAGTGTGGGAGTAGAAATCAACGGTAAACAAAATACCAATTGAAAGATAAAAATACGAATTTTCTCCCCCTTTATAAAATACCAAATAAAACGATGCATAAGCTTGTTTAAGATACCAAAACCGATGAAGGCACCTCTCTAATTCTCTAAACCAAGGTGGTCCTCCCACCAAACATCCCTTAAAAGTGATGCATCCAAATAGTAATCTTTAAGCTCGGAACGCATCCACCTCAAGGCACCATAGCTCTCACGTCATGCGAGATCACACACCTACATCAAATACAATAGGGGTGGTCTTTGGTACCCATACTCTTTTGGGTCCATGGGGGTTAGTACCTTTCCTAACCAAACAAACTTATTTACTAAATTAGAAACATGTATTCTATCATAACAAAATTTAGCAAGGTGGCCCTTACGTCCACAATGTGTACAAGTGTACACATGAGCATACATGGTGTGATGGTTGTGACCGTGAGTAGAATGTGTATGCCGTGGAGGGTGTACATGCATAGATGGAACTTGTTTCTTTCGAAACAAAGATTCCAAACGTGTATGACTCAAAACACATTGGCTCAAAGTGGAGCCCAAACAATCCATATTCTTCTTTAGCAAAGATATATCATTTTCAATTAAAGAAGAAGTGTGGCATGCAATAAGTGAGCTAGGTGGTGAAGCTACACTAACATGGCAAACATGTGAATCAATATTATTTTTCAAAGATTCATTTTTCTTTAAACAAACTTCTAAATCCTTGGAAATAGAAGCAATTTTCATTTTTTAAAGAATCATTTTCTTTTAAAACAAAATCAAGTTTTAAAGATATAACTTTATTTTTCTTCAAAATATCATTACAATCATTTCTATTTTTCAAAAACTCATTTTCCTTTAGGGCAACGTCTAGTTGAGATTTAAGTGAGTCACGTTCACTTGATATTTCTTCCTTCTCTTGCAAAACCAAATCAAGCTTTGAATATAAAACCTTGTTTTCATCTTTTAATTCAAAACTCTTCTCTTTCAAAAGATTATATTTTTCTAATAATTTTTCACATACAATGGATAGTTCTTCATTCAAGGCACTGGCATCAACATGATCATCACATGAAGAACTAGCATCATCACAATCTAATTGGGTTCCCGAGTATACCTCAAGGGAGTCATTCCCTTGGACCATGAAGCATTGTGACTCGGATTCTCCACTAGATTCATCCTCCATTATGTTAGGCATTTGAAGCTCGGAGGAAGTCAACTTGTTCCACACTGCAAAGGCGGAATCATAGTTAGAAACAAGCATAAGATAATCTTTGTTAAGCGTGCTTCTAATAGCCTCAAGGGCAAGTGTATTAGCCCCTATATGATTGAGGTTACCAAGATAGCATTTCTTGGTAGCGGCAAGGAAAACATGCAAGTCTAGGGTTTTCAAATACATGGACATCCTAAATTTCCATGTGTCAATGTTGGAAACATCAAACATGGGAGGTGAGAAGCAATCCATGAGTGTGTGCAAACAAATATACGTGCAAATGTAAATGATAGATTAGCAAACCAAGATCTCACTCCTAGGTGGTTAAACCAAATATCAGGAGCGTAGGCTCTGATACCAATTGAAATCACCTAGAGGGGGGGTGAATAGGTGATAAGGCTAACCAAGGAACTAAATGCGGAATTACAAAACTAATTTGCAAAAATACTTAGTGCAACCAACGAGTGTAGCCGAATTCCCCGTGAAGGGCTCTGGACTAACTCCTCTTGATTCCTCTGAATAAGAGTTGAGACGCTATATGAAGCTCTCGTGGTTAAGCACAAGTAAGGCACACACACACAAGCCAAGCATATAATATGAATGAGCAATATGAATAGATGCAAGGCACAACACAAGCATATAAGATATGACAATATGAATGATGCAATACACAAATAAAAAAGAGAGAGGGTTGAGAGACAATCGATCAAACGCAAACACACAAGATGTGTTTCGAGGTTCGAGCACCGAGCTCTACGTCCCCGCCTTCACCGAGAAGGATTTCCAATCCGCTAGGAGTACCGAACTCCTCTCTCAACCAATACAACCTCCACCGAGGCAATACAAATAGTCTACCGAAGACCGGAGTACCGAACTCCACCAATACAACCAAATCCACCTCACCGAGAGGGATACAAGCACAATCCACCTCTACCGAAGAGGGATACAAATAACAACCAACTCCACCTCACCAAAAGGGAGTAAACCACAACCTCAACCTCTACCAAAGAGGGAGCAACCAACAACCCAAATCCTTTTCCCACAAACAAATGATCCTAAATGGATAGGATAGGAGATATAGCTCAAGTGAGGAAAACCAATAGTTTGGAAAATAAAAACTCAAAGAAAAACACTTGGGAAAACACTTTGAAGATGATAGAATTAAAAAACAATACAAATCTCCCAAATTTCTATTTTCTTTGATTTTTCCAAACCCTAAAATACAAAACCAAATTTGAAGTTTAAAGCCCAAAAATACTTTTGAAAACTTGAAATAAACTCTGGAGAAGCTCTAATTTTTCTTGCTTAAAAACCTTTTTTTAAAATCCCAAAGGAATGAGGCTTAAATAGGCCTCCACCAAAAACTAGCCGTTGGGGCTGTTTGTCAGCCCTGGCGGCTGGCAGTCCACCGGCCGGTCGACCGCCAACGGTCATATTTTTGACCGTTGGAAGAAGCGGTCGACCGCCCGGTCGACCGCCCAAAACCAGATAGCAAAGCTCTCTGGCCGGTCGACCGCTCGGTCGACCGTGCCTTGAACAAGGCCAACGTGCACAAGCTTGTGCACGTCAGTCGCCCGTCCTGGGTCCGATCGACCGGCCCGGTCGACCGCCAGAGCCTGGCAGGCTGGGTTCTGAGTCAAAAACTGAGTTAAAATTATTCTAAAAAATCCCATTAATCTTCTAAAAATCCATGAAAATATTTTTAACTTTATATATGACATACAAACATGTGATAAAAATTTCAACATAAATATCAAACATTTCGAACCATTTTTGTGTCTTACAAATATTTCTGAAAACCAAAACCTGTATTTTTCCAAACTTGGATTTTTCAAATAAACTTTGTCCAAAATATATCCAAATACAAAAACATGATACTTAATCATTTTAAAGTATGTTGCATATGGACATAGGTCCAATATAAATGAAACATATACATATCATTGTTTTTGTCTTTTATTTCCAAAAATATGTTTTGTTAAAAAATACAAAACACCAAACCTCATGAATAGGCATCTCAACATAAGTTTGTCTAGGAAATTAAGCTTACATGTATATAGAATATATCTAATATACACTTAAACAAAGTAAACTTGTATTGATACTATCTATTCATGAAAACAATATCGGTTAGACCAAAAAACCGAAAAACCAATATCCAAAACATGAAACGTGTGTGTATTGTGAACTTGAGCATATCACACTATCTAATCTTTACATATAGATCTAAAATCACAAACTAAACTATGGTACCGAGATCTTCTTGACGAACTCCGTCTTCAAGTTGACTCGATACAAAACTCCGTGATCCACCGAGCTAGACTCCAACGAGTGCTATGAATGATCTTGTTGCTCGGGATCTTGAATCACCATGTGAAAGGCTTCAAAACTCCTTTGTTGAAGCTAATCACCAACTAACATCTTGGTTAATGATCTGAAACTAAACATCACAAGATTATTAGTAAACATAACTACATGAGTTAATCATCATCAAAACTAGAGTGGAAGGCCTCTGGGCCAACAATCTCCCCCTTTTTGATGATGACAAAACTCATGGAGTTATATATGCATGGATTAAAGTTAAGCAAAGTTAAGCTTCAAAGAAGCTCCCCTTAACTCATGCATCTCAAATAAGCAATAAGATATGGCAATGAAGCACATGCATAAATAAATATGTATGCAAATATAAGGAGATAAACATGCCAATCAAACATAAAACTCATAAATCCTTTTTCTCCTATTTGCAAAACAAAACATATATGCATAAACATAAATCCTGAAAACATGCATATATCCCAAATACTTCTCCCCCTTTTTGTCAATCATCAACAAAGGAGTTAAAGTAAAAAACAAAACAATGTTCTCCCCCTTTTTGTCCGAAACAAAGAATCAATAAAGGGGTCACAGCCCTAATTTGTTTGATATCACCCCTTTCAATAATAAGAATATAAATCAAAACATTTTTGATATTTCTTATGTAAACAAAATTTTGAATTTTCTCAATAAAACAAATCAAATTTTTAGATACCAATTGAAAGTAAATAAGGCATTAATACCAATTGTGAGAAAATAAATAAAATCTTGATACCAATTGAAAGAAATAGATCAATAGATACCAATTGAAAGTAAACAAAATCTTGATACAAATTGTGAATATTTGTCATTTAGAACATATGATACCAAAATAAAATCAATTTTCAACATAAAGTGTGGGAGTAGAAATCAACGGTAAACAAAATACCAATTGAAAGATAAAATACGAATTTTCTCCCCCTTTATAAAATACCAAATAAAACGATGCATAAGCTTGTTTAAGATACCAAAACCGATGAAGGCACCTCTCTAGTTCTCTAAACTAAGATGGTTCTCTCACCAAACATCCCTTGAAAGTGATGCATCCAAATAGTAATCTTTAAGCTCGGAACGCATCCACCTCAAGGCACCATAGCTCTCACGTCATGCGAGAGCCCACATCTACATCAAATACAATAGGGGTGGTCTTTGGTACCCATACTCTTTTGGGTCCATGGGGGTTAGTACCTTTCCTAACCCAAACAAACTTATTTACTAAATTAGAAACATGTATTCTATCATAACAAAATTTAGCAAGGTGGCCCTTACGTCCACAATGTGTACAAGTGTACACATGAGCATACATGGTTTGATGGTTGTGACCGTGAGAGCATGTGTATGCCGTGGAGGGTGTACATGCATAGATGGAACTTATTTCTTTCGAAACAAAGATTCCAAACGTGTATGACTCAAAACACATTGGCTCAAAGTGGAGCCCAAACAATCCATATTCTTCTTTAGCAAAGATATATCATTTTCAATTAAAGAAGAAGTGTGGCATGCAATAGGTGAGCTAGGTGGTGAAGGTACACTAGCATGGCAAACATGTGAATCAATATTATTTTTCAAAGATTCATTTTTCTTTAAACAACTTCTAAATCCTTGAAAATAGAAGAAATTTTCATTTTTAAAGAATCATTTTCTTTTAAAAAAAATCAAGTTTTAAAGATATAACTTTATTTTTCTTCAAAATATCATTACAATCATTTCTATTTTTCAAAAACTCATTTTCCTTTAGGGCAACGTCTAGTTGAGATTTAAGTGAGTCACGTTCACTTGATATCTCTTCCTTCTCTTGCAAAACCAAATCAAGCTTTGAACATAAAACCTTGTTTTCATCTTTTAATTCAAAACTCTTCTCTTTCAAAAGATTATTTTTTCTAATAATTTTTCACATACAATGGATAGTTCTTCATTCAAGGCATTGGCATCAACATGATCATCACATGAAGAACTAGCATCATCACAATCTAATTGGGTTCCCGAGTATACCTCAAGGGAGTCATTCCCTTGGACCATGAAGCATTGTGACTCGGATTCTCCACTAGATTCATCCTCCATTATGTTGGGCATTTGAAGCTCGGAGGAAGTCAACTTGTTCCACACTGCAAAGGCGGAATCATAGTTAGAAACAAGCATAAGATAATCTTTGTTAAGCGTGCTTCTAATAGCCTCAAGGGCAAGTGTATTAGCCCCTATATGATTGAGGTTACCAAGATAGCATTTCTTGGTAGCGGCAAGGAAAACATGCAAGTCTAGGGTTTTCAAATACATGGACATCCTAAATTTTCATGTGTCAATGTTGGAAACATCAAACATGGGAGGTGAGAAGCAATCCATGAGTGTGTGCAAACAAATATACGTGCAAATGTAAATGATAGATTAGCAAACTAAGATCTCACTCCTAGGTGGTTAAACCAAATATCAGGAGCGTAGGCTCTGATACCAATTGAAATCACCTAGAGGGGGGGTGAATAGGTGATAAGGCTAACCAAGGAACTAAATGCGGAATTACAAAACTAATTTGCAAAAATACTTAGTGCAACCAACGAGTGTAGCCGAATTCCCCGTGAAGGGCTCTGGACTAACTCCTCTTGATTCCTCTGAATAAGAGTTGAGACGCTATATGAAGCTCTCGTGGTTAAGCACAAGTAAGGCACACACACACAAGCCAAGCATATAATATGAATGAGCAATATGAATAGATGCAAGGCACAACACAAGCATATAAGATATGACAATATGAATGATGCAATACACAAATAAAAAAGAGAGAGGGTTGAGAGACAATCGATCAAACGCAAACAACAAGATGTGTTTCGAGGTTCGAGCACCGAGCTCTACGTCCCCGCCTTCACCGAGAAGGATTTCCAATCCGCTAGGAGTACCGAACTCCTCTCTCAACCAATACAACCTCCACCGAGGCAATACAAATAGTCTACCGAAGACCGGAGTACCGAACTCCACCAATACAACCAAATCCACCTCACCGAGAGGGATACAAGCACAATCCACCTCTACCGAAGAGGGATACAAATAACAACCAACTCCACCTCACCAAGAGGGAGTAAACCACAACCTCAACCTCTACGAAAGAGGGAGCAACCAACAACCCAAATCCTTTTCCCACAAACAAATGATCCTAAATGGATAGGATAGGAGATATAGCTCAAGTGTGGAAAACCAATAGTTTGGAAAATAAAAACTCAAAGAAAAACACTTGGAAAACACTTTGAAGATGATAGAATTGAAGAACAATACAAATCTCCCAAATTTCTATTTTCTTTGATTTTTTCAAACCCTAAAATACAAAACCAAATTTGAAGTTTAAAGCCCAAAAACACTTTTGAAAACTTGAAAATAAACTCTGGAGAAGCTCTAATTTTTCTTGCTTAAAAACCTTTTTTAAAATCCCAAAGGAATGAGGCTTAAATAGGCCTCCACCAAAAACTAGCCGTTGGGGCTGTTTGTCAGCCCTGGCGGCTGGCGGTCGACCGGCCGGTCGACCGCCAACGGTCATATTTTTGACCGTTGGAAGAAGCCGGTCGACCGCTCGGTCGACCGTGCCTTGAACCAGGCCAACGTGCACAAGCTTGTGCGTGCACGTCGGTCGACCGTCCCGGTCGACCGACTCTGGGTCCGGTCGACCGACCCGGTCGACCGCCAGAGCCTGGCAGGCTGGGTTCTGGGTCAGAAAACTGAGTTAAAAAGTATTCTAAAAAATCCCATAAATCTTCTAAAAATCCACAAAATAGTTTCTAACTTTATATATGACATACAAACATGTGATAAAAATTTCAACATAAATATCAAACATTTTGAACCATTTTTGTGTCTTACAAATATTTTCGACAACCAAAACCTGTATTTTTCCAAACTTGGATTTTTCAAATAAACTTTGTCCAAAACATATCCAAATACAAAAACATGAAACATATACATATCATTGTTTTTGTCTTTTATTTCCAAAAATATGTTTTGTTAAAAAAAACACAAAACACCAAACCTCATGAATAGGCATCTCAACATAAATTTGTCTAGGAAATTAAGCATACATGTATATAGAATATATCTAATATACACTTAAACAAAGTAAACTTGAATTGATACTATCTATTCATGAAAACCAATATCAGTTAAACCAAAAAACCAATATCCAAACATGAAACGTGTATGTATTGTGAACTTGAGCATATCACACTATCTAATCTTTACATATAGATCTAAAAACACAAACTAAACTATGGTGCCGAGATCTTCTTGACGAACTCCGTCTTCAAGTTGACTCGATCCAAAACTCCGTGATCCACCGAGCTAGACTCCAACGAGTGCTATGAATGATCCTTTTGCTCGGGCTCTTGAATCACCATGTGAAAGGCTTCAAAACTCCTTTGTTGAAGCTAATCACCACTAACATCTTGGTTAATGATCTGAAACTAAACATCACAAGATTATTAATAAACATAACTACATAAGTTAATCATCATCAAAACTAGAGTGGAAGGCCTCTAGGCCAACATAGTGTTGATATGCTCAAGTATACACACACAAGATAAATAGGTTTTAGTTTTGATTAACCATTTTGGAATTTTAAGAGCATATCTTTAGTTTTCATCAATAGATAGAATCAAAAGAAGTTTATATGATTTTATGTATGTTGGATTTCATCCATATATATCTATGATTCATATTGTCTAAAAACTTATTTTGATGATTTTAGTTCATGTATTCAAGTTTTGTTTTTAACAAAGCTTAGTTTTGGATTTTATGTCAAAAATATAGATATATCTTTTTATATGTGAATTGGATTTCATTCATACACACTATGCATCAAATGTGTTTCAGTATCTTATTTTTGTATTTATATAAGTTTTTTAGAAATAGTTTTTTATTTTGAAGTCTTCTCAAAAACTCTTGAGACAAAAATAAAACGAGTTTTGAAAATATTGTTTTTGACTTCAAGCTAAAATCTGTTTATAATATGGGTTAATCATTGATCAAACATATTTGTATTTCAAGTGCTTACTCAAATGGTGGTTGGTAATGGCATACCAAATCTGTTGACAGCTGAAGATTTGCTAAAAATTCTAAGGGACCTGATCCCATTTGATTCCCCCCAAAATCTCTTACCAATTCCTGTACATGGAATGGTAAGACCACACAAAACAATATTCATTTTCCAACAAAGTGAATCACAAGTCAAACTTATCATATTAACATTAAATCTCTGAAAGTGAGACTCTAATATATTCCCCAGCGGATAAAATCAACATCCTCAGTGGAAGATTCTAATTTTTCCCGACGGATCAAAGCTTCACTTGTCATTCTCTTCCATAGAATAACATGCCCATTTAAAGTCACGTAAATCTCAAGGTAATCCCTGTCATGTTAACAGTAAACCTCTGAATAGCGGACTCAGACTCAAGCTCTTATATCTATAAGAGATCTCTGAACAGTCAAGTCTACAACCGAATTCTTTATTCTCCCTTAGGATAAAGAATTTTTGCTATTGTATTCGGTCTCTAAGTCGGTCATGTCCAGTCAATCACCTTTGAACTGACGAGTCCCAATCTTCAGCCCAATAGGCACATTTCATTCTTGTCGTTACGTCCAGTTCGTCAACTCTGAATGGCAGATTCTAAACATGGCGGCGTCTCAATCGATCACATCCAGCTTATCACCTCTGAACCGACAGATAGCCAGGTTCCCTCTTTGTACCGTCATGTCCAATTTATCATCTCTGAACGATAGGGCTCTGAATTTGGTAGTCTCTTGATTGGTAGTCAAAAGTGCATTTTTATCATAACATTTACCATCACATTTTTCATATTTATTCATTTAATTCTGCACAATTATTAATAATTTATAATTTATTGTGTGCAGGCCTCGAATTATTATTTTAATAATAAATAAAGCTTAATGAAGCCCAAAAGCCCATATTTGAAGCCCAAGAGTCAAAGTGCAAATAGCAGATTGTCAAAGTGCAATTATGCAAGGGCTAAAGTTGCAATTATTAAAGATGAGGGAAGGATAGAATTCTACCCAACCCTAAACTCTTGCAGGATGAGCATAAAAGCCAAAGATAAGAAGAAATTCGTGGATAAAAGATTTGGGATATTTGAGATCAAGGTAACTTGATTTCTAAGTTATCTCGAAAATCCAGAATAAAGAGCCAGGATCACACTTCCAGAAGCAAGCGCCCAGATGGACGGATCAGAAGAAGCCACGCGCCAAAGCGCGTGGCCAGATTCCCTAGAAATGCCGTAATTCCACGGCAAAATCCCAGTTTCTGCGGCAAAGTTGATGACATCATGGACCAACTTTCGTGGGCTACTTCATCCGGGACTCTTCGACCTTCTGCACCTATAAATACCCCCTGCAGTGCAACGTAAGAGTAGTCCAGAGGCAAGCCAAGGGCCAAAAGCTAGGGTTTTTAGGTTTTAGGTTAGATTTTCTTTCCTCTGTAAATTTTATTTTCTTTTTGTGAAAGCTGAGAGGAGATGATGTATTCATGGAGGAAGGGATCCACTTGTACTGATGGTGACAGCCGGTGTAAGTTGTAGTTTTTCACCATTGTTTAATAATCAAATCGAAGCTTGTTTTTGTTCTTTTTATTCTATTCTTGTTTTATTGTGTCTCTATCTTTGTCTATTATTGTTCTTCTATTTTTGTTTTATGACATTGTTTCTTTCTCTAATGTCTTGCCACCATGAGATCCAACTGCTTCGAGAATACCTAACCGAAGAAGGAACCTTGATGGCCTATGGCGATGAACAGGTCTTCATAGCTTGTTTTTCATTTCATAGAGTAGATTAAGAAGGCGGACGATCCTATAAGCCATGCTTGTACCCCTTCCAAGAAAAGGTAAATCATCGCAACGGTTCAAACGGTAAGCAGACTAAAGAGGTAAGTTTTCTTTTTCTTTTCTTTTCTTTTTTGTAGATTAAATCACAACTTCTCCCAATTCTTTATTTGCCGACCCATTGTAAATACCACTTCCTTTCTAACTTAACTAATAAAAATAAAAACTTTAGAGAAACTTGCATAACGCTTCCATCGCAGTCCCTCCCTGAGGATCACGACCCGCATAGCCCTGCTACCGCGGATTAGTATTGAGCACCTCGCACACCTTTAATTCTCAGATCTAATATTCATATTTTGTGTGCAGGTAAAACTCGATCATCTCTGAACGTCATGTCCAGTTCGCCACCTCTGATCCAATCGGATCCCAAACTTTATACTTTAGTCCTTTGTGGGCTTTCCTTTTGCTGTCATGTAACAATAAACCTTTGAACATCGAATTGCGAACCTGACATCTCTTAGTTGGTCATGTCTAGCCAATCACTTCTGAACCAACGAGTGCCCAGATCCAATTCACCCTTGCCGTCTCTTGAGGGTTGGCTGCCAAGTTAATACAACTACCTCCAGCAGCGGATTCAAAATTTAGTGTGCCTTAGTCTATCATGTCCAATCAATAACCTCTAAATAGATGGGTCTCTAAAATCGGGTTCACCCATTTTAAGCTTTATTGTCATGTCCAGTTTATCACCTCTGAACGGCGAACGCTCTAAAATTAGCGGTTTCTCAATCGATCATGTCCAGTCTCATCACCTCTGAATCAACAGATAGCTAAGTCTTATTCCCCTAATCCAGTAGGGACTATTTTATTGTCGTCATGTTCAGTTTGTTCACCTCTGAACTGTTGGCCCAAGGGTACACTCACCCGGTTTTAGAGTTTTGATGATTACAAAACATATATAGTTATTTGTACTAATCTTGTTTAAATGTTTAAGATTGTTTCAGGGTTCTAAGGATTCAAGATGTTTTCTTCCTTAAAGGAAGGTGGTGTTCACTCAATACGAGATCAAGAATTCAAGTTATTCAACGATGCATTTGGATAAGCCCTTATTGAAGATCTTGTGGTCACCTAGAACCATTGTAAGAATTAGTTTGTTAAAGAGTAAGGATATGATAGTTGTGCTCAAGAAAATACACACACACAAAAATACACTTTTCAAAATACAAGTTTTTTGGTTAGTTGGTTTTTGTGCATGTTTTGATTAATACACATGTTCATAATTTTTCAAATTTTTATATCCAGTTTAAAACATGTATCTCATCTTTTATAACATGTTACATAACCCTCAAACCTTTTAAAAATATTTCAAAAATACTTTAAAAATTAAAAAAATCTGTTTTTTATCAATTTCAGGCCTTTACGGTCCGGCTCTGGTTCAAGCCAGAACGGTCGACCGGTCGGTCGACCGGGCTTTTTGTTTTTGGGCGTGCACGTCTACCGATCGACCGTCCGGTCGACCGACTGCATGACCCTTACTCTCGGGTTTTGCCGATCGACCGGGCCGGTCGACCGACAGTTCATTATTATATTTTAAAAATAGTCGGCGGTCGGTCGACCGGAGCCAACGGCTCTTTGCCAAATGGCTTGCCGGTCGACCGCCGGTCGACTGACAGTTGTCCAGATTGCCCCAATAGCTATATTTTAGATCTGTTTTGTTTTCTAGTGTTTCCAACGGCTATTTTTGGTTTCTTAGTGGCTAGACTCACCCCTAATGACCTAGTATCAATTATGAATGGTATTTATCCATTCCCTATAAATAGAGGTCCATTGGTCTTTGATTTTTGACAAGAAAAAATTCCCAAGTTTCAAATGTTTTCAAGAGAAGAAGTGTTTCATTGCTTTTCATTTTCAAAGTTCTTTTAATTGCAAAAGATTTTCAGTTGGTTTTCAAGTCTCCTTAGTCTTTACCACTGAAATTTTCTCTCACTTTACTTCTTGCGCCAAAAATCATATTCCACTCTATAAGAGGTTGTAAAAGAGAGTTTGTGGTCTTTTGATCACCAAGTGATTATTGTACTTATGTCTACACTACCTCTGGACTAGAGGAGTGTGATTGAGGAGTTGGGTACTCCCGAGTGATTATAATCCTTTGTGAAAATTATAGTGGATCGAAAACCTTCTGGGTGAAGGCGGGGACGTAGAGCTGGGTGCTCGAACCTCAAAACAAATCTCTTTGTTTGCAATTAGTTTACTTGTGCCTTTCTCTTTCTATTCATTCTTTTTATATTGTCGATCTATACTCTTACAACAAGATTGCATTGCGCACCTCAAACTCTCATTTAGAGGAATCACGAGGAAGTTCAGAGCCCGACACGGGGTATTCGGCTTCTAATCTTGCTTTGAGTGATCGTTGCATCATCTCATTTTTAATTTGTGAATTATTTGTTTATTTATTAGCACTACACCTATTCACCCCCCTCTAGGTGTAATTTCAATTGGTATTAGAACTAAGACTCTAGTTTTTGGCTTCACATCCTTAGGGAGATCCTATAATTTACTAATCATTATTTTCATATCTTCATTCATACACTAGTAAAGATGGCCGATAACAGTAAGTCCCCTCCCAAATTTGATGGACTCAACTTTCCCATATGGAAAGCTAGGATGAACATATTTTTGCAATCTCTAGGTAGCCGAGTTGCTAAGTCTTTGAACAAGCCCTATAGTGCACCCCCAAGGTGAGGAGGACACTTGGTCCGATCTTACCTCCTTGGAATTTGAGGCAAACACAAAGGCTCAAAATGCCTTGCTTTTAGCTTTAAATGAGGATGACTTAACACGGGTTATCCATTGCAAATCAACCTATGAGATTTGGCAATACTTATTAGTCACTCATGAGGGAACATCACAAGTCAAGAGAGTTAAAATTAATCTCTTGCGTTCTCAATATAAAAGTTTTAAAATGCAAGAAAATGAATCTATTGATGATATGATTACTAAGTTTACTAAAATCACAAATGCTCTTGCTTCACTAGGTGATGAAATCGATAACGACCAAAAGGTGCGTAAGGTGATTCGTGCTCTCCCTCCATCATGAGAAATCAAAGCTATCACCTTAGAGGAATTGAACGACAAGGATGAGATGGAGCTCATAAGTCTTATTGGTAATCTTAAGACTCATGAGATGGAGAAAAAGGCTAGAGAGGAAACCGTGCCTCAAAAGAATAAGTCTATTGCTTTCAAGTCTACCTCCAACATCTCCGATGAT
>JAVJIF010020094.1:0-87006 GCA_038442645.1 Agave tequilana | reverse complement strand
ACACCACCAAGAATGAACAGTGACGACCCTTCAGGAATCCAATACAGACCCTCCACGTCATCACGATTTGACAGAATAAAAAAAACTACTTTTGTGAGATGAAGACGCTTGAGGAAAAGGGCGGGAATTTCAAACTACGTCAAGATTAAAAAGTAATAAAGTCTTCCTCTTATAGTAGTCTCCCTTCTTCGCTAATAGTTACCTCAGAATAAAACCCATCTCCGAGGTATCCAGTCGGACTAGTGATAATACAAGCATTGACAGGCCTACAAGCCCATTAGCCCAATCCCACTCATGACTGTGCAAGGAAGGGGTATGATCCATTCCATGTCAGCAATAACCGTATTACCCCTTTATATGCCCTAGTGATAATACAAAGATTGGCGAGCCTAAAAGGCCCATCAGCCTAAACCCACTCATGACCATGCAAGGACATGACATGTCATGTTCCTTGTAATTGTTGGCCCAGAGCCTATCACTCTAGTTTTGATGATGATTAACTCATGTAGTTATAGTTTACTAATAATCTTGTGATATTTAGTTTCAGATATTTGATCAAGATTTTTAGTAGGTGTTTAGTTTCAATAAAGGAGTTTTGGAGCTTTCACATGTTGATTCAAGAGCTCGAGCGTCAAGATCGCATCTAGTACTTAGTTGGAGTCAATCTCGTTGGATCGTGTTTGGATCGAGTCGGCTTGGAGACAAGAAGACTTCGGTTTGTATTTAGTTAGTATGTTTAAATCTTGTGTAAAGGTAGATAGTATTGATATGCTCAAGTTCACATACACACAAGTTTTAAAGTTTATTGGTTTTGGTTTTTGTTTAACCGACTTTAGATTACATGTCAAAATCATAGATATAATTTCTTTCATATATATTGGATTCTATCCATATACAATATCCTTCAAAGTTGTTTCAACATCATGTTTTTGTTTTTTACAAGTTTTGGAGAAAACGGTTTTCCATTTAAAAAAATTCAAGTTTTGAAAAATACTGATTTTTGTTTAAAGCCTAATTTTCTTATCACAAAAATGGTTTAAATCGTCTATAATATGTGTTGAATTTAGTCACACATATTTGTTATTCAAAGATCTTAAAAGAACTTATTTTTGTGAAATTTATGTGTATTTTATGGGATTTTTTAGAAGGTAAAAAGATAAGTTTTTAATCCCTATAAAAACCTAGCCAGACTGACTTGCGGTCGACCGATGTGCACGGGACGTGCACAAAGGCCTGCCATCTCGGCCAGTCGACCGCGGGGTCGACCGACTGAAAGTACCCCACTCTCGGGTGGGGCCGGTCAACCAGGCGATCGACCGGAGGCACAATGGTCATAAAAATGACCGTTGGCCGGTCGATCGGAAGGGCATTTCTGTCCTTTCCTGACTGCCAACGGGCAGATTTTTGAAAGGGTATAAATACCCATCTCTTGAACTGGTTTCTTCATAGTTTTTAAAGAGCAAAATTTTTCCATCTTCTTAAGTGTTTTAGCAACAAGTTTTCAAGATTTTTTTTAGGCTTAAAGATTTTATCTTTATTTGTTTTCAAGGGTAAAAAATCAAAGAAAAATAGAGTATTTGGATATTGGGTTTGATCTTCATTTCTATATTCATTTAGTATTTTTTTCAAGTATTTTTCTTTGTGTTTTAATTTCCAAACACCTTGTTTTTCTCACACTTGAGCTATTTATCTATCTTATCTATTAGGATCTTGTTTTGGTGAGAAATTGGTTTGTGATCTTTGAGATCACCAAGTGATTATAACCTTCTTTCATTTGTGGGAATCCCTCTTGTGTAGAGGTGATTATGGAGGTTGAGTTTTGTTGTGTTGGTATCCCTCTAAGTGTAGAGGTGATTGAGGTTGTTATTTGGTTTTGAGCCTTATCCCTCTAGTGTGAGGTGATTGTGGTTGTTTTGGCTTTATGCCTATCCCTCTAGTGAGAGGTGATTGTTGTTTGGCTTAGTACCTTATCCCTCTACTGAGAGGTTGATCTTGTGTGGCTTAGTGCTTTATCTCTTATGTAGATGTTGTTGTTTGAGAGAGAAATTGTGTACTTCAAAGTTGTACTACCCAAATCCTCAGTGGAGGTTCCCTGTGTGGGAAGTCCTGTGTGGACGTTATAGTGGAAATCCTTCTGTGTGAAGGCGGGACGTAGAGCTCTGGCTCAAACCTCAAAACATATCTTGTTGTTCGCGATTGATCCACTATCTCTCTCTATCTCTCTCTCTCTCTCTTATCTTGCATTGATTCATATTGCTCATATCTTATAAGCTTGGTATTGTTTGTGTCTCACTTATGTTAAACCAAAGAGCTTCATATAACACCTCAACTCTTATTTAAAGGAATTTAGAAGAGTTAGTTCAGAACCATTCACTGAAAATTCGGCTACACTCTTTAGTTACACTAAGTGTGTTGTTTTTAATTCCGCATCTTTTGTCATTAGATTAGCCATACACCTATTCACCCCCTCTAGGTGTACTTTCAGTAAACAATGACCGTATTGCTCATTCACATACTCCATATAAAGGGGGTCGCATCCACCAAGACATGGTATGCTGTATCATTTATTGTTCATACTAGTATTTACTTCATGTTAGACTTTGTTTGGAACTAAGACCCGACGCCCTAACGACTCTGTCTTGCAAGTCATCTCAGTCCCAAGATGTTTCACACCCCAAACCTCAAAACTCCAAAATCAGAACAGGCCTCAGAACCAACTCGAGTGAGCCGAGACCCAGTTTCCCATACTTCATCAGAAGTTGAGGCTCTTTCTTCCAACAAAAAAAAAAACCCTTGCCAGATGTTTATGAGCGCTAATGCAAAAACCAATTTCATTATCACTACAATATATTTTCGCCAAATTTTCTCTCTGGAAAACATTAATCATATAATCATGTGAGTTTTGATAAAATTTGAAGAGTTATCTGTACGAAAATTTTCCTCTAGTAGAAAAGAAAATTCCAACTTGATTTCTCTCTATATTAAATAAAAGTAAAAAGATAAAGAGGAAAATTGAAACGGGAAGATTATTTATAAAAAAAAGTAAAATTAAAAGGAAAGAAGATGGAGAAAAATGCCACTAAAAATTGAACTAATATCCACTACAATACACACAATCAAATCCCAAAAAAGAAAGAAAAGAAAAGAAAAAAGCAATCAGCTCGGCACCGCCAGCGATCCATTGCCGCAGCCAACACCAGAACGCGATAAAACGTCGACGATCACACTCATCGCCCTAACCTGCACCTCCAGCGCCGCGATATAATCCGCCGACTCGTCGAGCAGCGACGGCAGCGGAAGCTTCCTGCAGCCTGGCACCAGCCTCCCGAGGACTCGCGCCTTCGCCTTGATCCCCGCCGCCGGCGATGATCTTTTCGCTCTCCTCGGCATGCTCGCCTTCGGTCTACGGGCCTTGAGGAGTGGGGCACCTCGGGTTGACAAGATCGCGCGGCTCCATCGCGATCGGCCCCGGCGGCCGCCGCCAGGGCGCGGTCGGCGGCCTCACGGACGGAACGACCCGTCGGAGGCGAGGGGCGAAGGCGGCGGAGGGCCGAGATGAGGTTTGACGAGTAGATCTGCTGCTGCTTGGGAGTTCGCCATGGAGAGAGAGTAGGTTTCTGGATCGATAGCTTCCGTTTTCGCTTTGTTGAAGAAGACAATGGCAAATTCGAGTTCAAGATTGGGATCGGATCCATGCGAGAAGGATCTAAATGCATCTTGATGGCTGCAAAAAGAGAGTAAAAATCTCATATTTAAGCTCTATAGAGTCAAGAACCAACAGAAAAAGCAATTTTGAAGATGATGAAAATCCAAAAAAATTGAATAAAATTGCAAAAAAAAAGAAAAAAGAAAAAAAGATAGCGTACATGAAATTTGAAGCTTGACATTTTACCTCGATAAAGAGCAGAGGGCTTCGGAAATCGAACTGTGAAGAACGAAGGGGTAAACAATTTGGGGATCTAAAGAGAGATTGGGGAATTAAAACTGAAATGAATCGGCTTCAGTTGATATGCCGGCTGGATTTAAATATCGCTCACGTTACGTTTAAATGACCGTTTTGACCCCACAGTTATTTGCTCGTGATCACTGTGGCGCGCATACTGTCAGTGCGACCCACGTGCATAAATAGCGAAAATATGATGTAAATAATTAAAAATTAAAACATTTTTTTTCCTTGCCGCCAAAAAAAATGGAAGCTCCAGGTATTATCAACAGCGAAAATGACTAGGCTACCCTTAAAGAACTGTCAACGTAAATGGCCCGCAGCCGCTGCTTAAGGGCATTTTCGTCCGCGCATCTTTACGCCACCAGGACGAGACGAGACGAGACGCTGGTTGTCGTGTAGCAAAGTGAGGAAGAAGAGCAGTATTGTAATTTCGAAAGGGTATTTTGTCGTTTAGCGGGGGCAGTTGAGAATGCTACTGCATTCCACGTGGGTCACATAATTCCTAGCACCGGCAATTTGGCAAGCCATAATTGACGAAACTACCCTTTCAGAAAATTACGATAAACTTTTAATTCGTTTTTAGTAAATATATGGATGTCCGGAGTTTATTGTTTAAAAAAAATGTCCGTATTTAATCTGGTATTCTTGAAAGGAAAAACAACAAATATGGACGTGTTCATGTTTTTATGCATTCACTTTATAATAATTTATCACTCATATTCTCACATATTTGCTAGAAGTTGTAAATATTATTAGAGAAAATGTTAGCGGTTCGGGCCTAGATCCGAAACCTTGACCCGAAACGATGACACCAAACAAAACGATGGCAATTTATGTAATTTGGAAGAAATCGTCTGCGCTCTTTCGGAAACATTTGAATCCTCGCCCCCGCCCACACATCACGCGGTGCAGTCACCTGTCACCACCTCTGATCTTGTCCTCTTTGCCTCTCGTGCAACACAACGACTTGGAATTTTCACAACACATCACGCGGTGCAGTCACCTCTCGTGCAACACAACTTGTTAGTATTTTCATGGAATTTTTTGGGTTCTTCCAAATTTAGGGGACACGCGGGGACATCATATTTTGTTTTTATTGGTGCCAATTATTTAATGATTTCTTCATAGTGATAAGAATACGAGTAGATTGTATACTGTATGCATTTTTTTTTTCCTGATTACTTTTGTATATATATATTTTTATCTTGAGGAAAGCTTTTGTATTTATTTAGTCTGTCTTTTATCTTCTCCGAGTATTTGGCTCCTTTCTTGTTCCTTTGAAGGAGCGAATATACTTCTTCCACATAGCTCACAAAAAAAAAAACAGGAATCAAGCATGAAACTTTAAGGTTATGAAAGATGCTAACTTCACTTTGACTGTAGATTTACAAAATACAGGAATCGAGTTTAATTCATCATACACATCAGAGGCAACAACAATACAATACAGGGACTGTTTGTTTTATCATAAAAGTTTATAATTCATAAATGATTTACAACCTAATTGCAACTTCGGCGTTTGTTTGAATTATAATTCGTAAAAGACTTACGCAACTCAATTACCACTCACTTACAACCCACTTACAGTTAATAATTTTATAGACATGCAAATTTGTATTATTTTTATATGTTAATATTATTTTTTTAATATTTATCATTTTTAGTATTTATTTGCAATATTAAAACTTTTTAAATCACCAAATAACTAATTTTGTAATCATTTTTTCACTTACGACTTCCACATTACGGCAACCAAATACCGTAAAACACAGTACACTTTCCCACTTACAACTTTATATTACCAACTAAACACCGTAAAACTTACTAACTCATTTACAACTGTAAAAAAATTTACCAGCTACAACTTAAGAATTACGGTCAATTACGACAACACCCATAGTTTGAACTGAACAATACTGTGGTCCATGCAACATCAGAGAAAATGGGACAACACAGAGCATGGCTACAGAATGATTCTAAATATCAAAGCTATGCTGATTGTTAATGCCAAAAATTATGGCCAGTTTCAACAGCCAGAATCTCTCTAGCAAGCATCTCTCATCTTCTCTATCAAATGAAATTGGTAACTGTGCTGCTGATGACATGAAACAAGCTCTTCTCCATATCTCATCACAGTTCCAAGGCACTTCAAACTGATAGCAGGGGGACTCAAGTGTCATCTTGAGGCATGAGACTGTGATTCAGTAAGAACAGGACATCAGTTGCCTCATCATGGAAGTGCCAACAAACTCTCTTGTCAATCCTCTTGAGGTGGAGGCAGCTTTAACAAAGCTTTTGATGCTTCCCTGCAACAATTTTTTTTTTGATAACAGCAGATTCATATACACTGCACTTTCATCAAAGCTAATGGAAACAGAGAATAAAATAGCATAATCGATGCGCAAATGCTGGAATAAAAATAATTTTTGTTGCCCTTCTAATAATCTACCAGTTCACACTGCTTACATAAAATCTCATCAAAAATTATACATGAATTATACTAATGATGACATCAAGTGTAAAATGGGCAGGTGTCCCTGTAGCACAGTGATAACCTCTTTGTAGTGGGTAAGAGGTCGCAACAGGCAACGGCCTATTTCCCCCCAAAAAAATGGGGGAGTAATTATTACTTTCTTCAGAGCCAAGGAATAACAAAATCACTTAGGATGTTACAACTAATTTACTACATACCAAAGAATTCTTCAACATCATCTAGATGCAGATTTAAATCCCATAATCTCATCAAATTTCAGCCATTGCATAGAAAAAGAAAATACCGATAAATAGAGGAGAAAAAAAATAACAACAATAAAATTTTAAAGGAGAAAGATAAAGAAAGAGGGGCCAAAGTCTTTCACAATTAGATGTGCCCATCTGAGGACACACTCTACAGTACTTCCTGAGCTTTGAGAACCCATCAATTTCCCCACTTCAAAAAATCATATCAATTCACTAATTAAATTAATTAATTAATTCCCCTTGAAAGAGAAAAAATATCATCAGAGATCACAAAGCAAGAAAGCACAAGGGAGCACAGCCTCAATCTGGCTTCTCTTCGGTGTGGTCAGAGCAATTG
Source organism: Agave tequilana (assembly GCA_038442645.1). Lineage (NCBI taxonomy): Eukaryota > Viridiplantae > Streptophyta > Magnoliopsida > Asparagales > Asparagaceae > Agave > Agave tequilana. The sequence continues at coordinate 79,984 of JAVJIF010020094.1, read as the reverse complement.
TAGTCATAAATATAAGTAGTTAATTATAGATAAGAAAACAATAAAAATGTTTTTGACATCAAAGAAGCAAATAAATTAAATAAGATGTAGGACTCTGAGAAAATGCAAAGATCCATAGATTAGTTAAATTATGGAAATCACATGTCCATTAAGTACCACGGTATCAATGTCGCATCTCTTCCATTGCAGCTCCTGCTCATGTTGATCAAATCTGAGGAGGAGCTACTATTGATTCTAGATCAATGAAGAATGCAAAAATTAAATAGATAGAAAAGCGGAAAGAAATATTAAAAAGGAAAACAAAAAGTAAGACTGTTTTCATGATGATGATGAAGGCAAAAAGAGGTTTTGAGAGAGAACTGATGAAAATAATAGGGAAGGCATGATGGTGGATCAATGTATGTGCAAGTGTTTATAGGCCTAGCATACAAGGATTACGACTACAAATATTCATTACTTCCAACTACAGTTATCTCATCAAATCTAAACCATTATGCAGAAAAGAAATTAATGCTGAACAGTGGAATAAAACCCATCAACAAATTAAAATTAATAAGAAAAACAATGCAGCTCCTCCATGGCTGTTCCTGCTTCTAATCTGAGAAGAAGCTACTATTGATTCTAGATCAATGAAGAGTGAAAAAATTAAATAGATAGAAGGAAGAAAGAAAATACTAAAAAAAAAAAACAAGTGTGTTTTTTATGATAATAATGAGGCAAAAGAGGTTTCAAGAGGAAACAGATGAAAATAGTATGGAAGAAACAATGGCAGATCAATGTATGTGCTAAGTATTTATAAGCCTAGAATACAAGGATTTATGACTACAATTATTCATTACTTCAAACTATAGTTATATCACCAAATTTCAGCTATTGCGTAGAAATGAAATCAATGCATAACAAGTAAGAAAAATGATAAACAAAGAGAGGCTCTCAGTCAAGGCCAAAAGTCTTCCACAATTAGAAGTACCCATCTGAAGACACACTCCCTTGACATAAGCCGTGCAATGCTTCCTGAGCTTTGAGGGACCTTCTATTTCCCCCTTCCAAACAAAATCATATCAATTGATTAATTCTCCTTGAAAGAGAGAAAACATCATCAGGAATCACAAAGCAAGAAAGCACAAGGGAGCACAATCTCATCCGGCTTCTCTTCGGTGTGGTTAAAGCAATTGTAATCATCATCGAGTCCTAATAAGAGTAGTTAATTATAGAGAAGAAAACAATAAAATGTTTTTGACACCAAAGAAGCAAATAAATAAAATAAGATGTAGGACTCTGAGAAAATGCAAAGATCCATGGCTTAGTTAAATTATGGAAATGGCATGTCCATTAAGTACCACAGTATCAATGTTGCATCTCTTTCATTGCAGCTCCTGCTCATGTTGATCAAATCTGAGGAGCTACTACTGATTCTATATCAATGAAGAATGCAAAAATTAAATAGATAGAAAAGCGGAAAGAAAATATTAAAAAGGAAAACGAAAAGTAAGACTGTTTTTATGATGAGGATGAAGGCAAAAGAGGTTTTGAGAGGGAACTGATGAAAATATACGGGAAGGCGTGAAGGTGGATCAATGTACGTGCAAGTGTTTATAGGCCTAGCATACAAGGATTACGACTACAAATATTCATTACTTCCAACTACAGTTATCTCATCAAAATTTAACCATTGTGTAGAAAAAGAAATTAATGCTGAACAGTGGAATAAAACCCATCAACAAATTAAAATTAATAAGAAAAAGTGAAAAACAATACAACTCCTCCACAGTTGCTCCTGCTTCTAATCTGAGAAGGAGCTACTAATGATTCTAGATCAATGAAGAGTGAAAAAATTAAATAGATAGAAGGAAGAAAGAAAATACTAAAAAAAAAAAAAGCAAGTGTGTTTGTGTTTTTTACGATGACAATGAAGGCAAAAGAGGTTTCGAGAGGAAACGAATGAAATAGTATGGAAGGGCAATGGTGGATAAATGTATGTGCCAAGTATTTATAGGCCTAGAATACAAGGATTTATGACTACAATTATTCATTACTTCAAACTACAGTTATATCATCAAATTTCAGCCATTGTGTAGAAATGAAATCAATGCATAACAAGTAAGAAAAAAGATAAACAAAGAGAGGCTCTCAGTCAAGGCCAAAAGTCTTCCACAATTAGAAGTGCCCATCTGAAGACACACTCCGTTGACAAAAGCCGTGCAATGCTTCCTGAGCTTTGAGAAACCTTCTATTTCCCTCTTTCAAACAGAATCATATCAATTGATTAATTCTCCTTGAAAGAAAGAAAACATCATCAGGGATCACAAAGCAAGAAAGCACAAGAAAGAATGCAGCCTCATCTGGCTTCTCTTCAGTGTGGTTAAAGCAATCAGTCATCATCGAGCCCAAATAAGTGTAATTAGCAATAAAAAGAAAAAAAGTCAAACATGCAACATTATGCGATGTTTTTTCACCCATGCCGATGTTCGATGTTCAAGGCTATATGCTTCAAATCAACAGGTACAAAACATTAAATATTCATCAATCATTTTATTAATAAAATGGTAAACTTTCATGCATATAATTCTGATAAAGTGTTGTAGAATTTCAGTTGAAAAGAAAAACATTGATAAATTGTGCATGCATTCATGAATCGAAGTTTGCTATCCTATGCTTAACTCTGTCAATTAGCCATAACTCGAGAGGCAAAAAAAATGTCTACCAGTATGCAAATAAACTTGAATCAATTTCAAGGGAGACAGTAAAATTTTTAATTCAAATTAAATCCAATAACAGATCCGACACAAAATCTAGAGATTAATATACATAAAATTTATATCATCAAAAATAATTCAAAAGATTATGTGCCAGGAAAATATTGAACCTGTACGATGCCCTTTGCACTTCAATCTGCACAAAACAATTAACATCAGCATAAACCCATCAATAAATTGACATCAATTCAAATAAAAAAAATAAAAAAATTGAATGAGGGGCTCTCAGTGTCGGGCCAAATTCTTCCGCAGTTAGAAGTGCAACTCCCTTAATAAAAAGCTTCATGAGCTTGGAAATTCCTTCAATTTCCCCCTTTTGAACAGAATCAATTAATTCAATTAAATCAATAATCAAACAATTAAGTCTCCTTAAAAGAGAAAAACATCATCAGGGATCAACAAGCAAGCAAGCGCAAGAGAGCGATTCTGCTCGGTGTGGTTAAAGCGATAACAATCATCATCAAGCCCAAAAATAACAACAATTAATTAAAAAAGGGAAAAAAAGTTGACTAAAATTGAGAGGAAAAGAATCGGAAAATAATAGGAGCGGCTCAGTGATGGATCAACGAGTGATGCGCCGCTATTTATAGCTAGGTTTGTCTAATGGGTGATCCGAACCTGACCCGCTTACTAACGGGTCGGGTGTCTTTACCCGGTTAAACAAAAAAATTTTTCTTTTCTCCCGCCCACTATAAAAGAATGCCCAAAGAGAGACGCCTCTAATTCCCGCCCAAATCTCATCGATGAGAGACAGATCCATGGCGTCGGGTTCGGGTTCGGGGCTGTGAGCCAGGAGGAGGAGGAAGAGGAGCGAGCGTCGGCGATTGAGGCGATGACCGACGTCGATCTCTTGAAGCGGGCCTGGGGAACGAGAAGGCAGCGCCGGGGTCCTCAGCCTCGAGTCGGAGCTCATCCAGAGATCCAGCGAGCAGATCCAATTAGTCGTAAGAGAGCACAAACAGAAGCCCTAGTTTTCGTCCTTCTTTTAAGAAATTTCGCGTTTTTGTTGCTCGATTGAATGCTGATCTAGTGAGCAAGTTGAAATTACTGGTAAAAGAACCTCACTTAAACCCCTAATATTTGTTGAATCTCTCGAAATTTTCTTGCTTGAGTAATCATATTTCCAAAGAACGGATCCAATTAGTTGTAAAACATTAGATCCTAACATAATTTTCACTGATTTCTCAAAATTTTCACTCTTTCTTGCTTAATTAATTGTGAGGTGAGGTGTCGGGGTGTGTGGAGGGAAAAGAGAGAATTAGTTACTTGTTAAAACTCTCTAAACTCTGACTTAATCCTCATCTTCGATCTCTGAAACTTTTTATTGTTAAATTACAGTTGAATCCGAGAGAAGATTCAACAATCTTAAATAATCTTAAACTCTAACATAAGCTTAATATATGTTTCAAATCTTTCGTGCTTTCTCACTTAATTTCCAGAGGATCATTTGTGAAGATCCAGTTATTCATAACATATAAATTTCCAACTGATTTAATAGTTTTTCTTGCTACTTGCCTAACTTTCTATACAGATCTGTGTAGATATGCTTGTACAAACCATTATTTCAGGATAAATCTTCATCCCAATGGGCTTGAACCAAATAGTACAATCCTCCAGAGGGGAAGATTCAGTGTAACTGAGGCCTAAGAAATAACAATTCCTGTGCACCAGTAGCTAAGAAGCTTATTTGATAGTGTGGAGACCAATTTCTATAAAAAACTCATGGAATGTGAGTCAAGGTGGAGATTGTTGGTATTTTTGTTGCCTTTGTTGCCTCACATCCATTGGAGAAGAGTATGTGACAAAGTGGAAGAGATTTCAGAAGATTTAGCAATAAAAAACGTGCATAGACTAAGGCTCAGGCTGTCGAAAGGTCTTTCGACGGTCCTGAGGGGCCTTTCGACAGCTATGGTGAAGCTGTTGAAAATCTGAGACAGACGAACCTTTCTGGACAGTGCTGTCGACAGTCTTGTCGACACCTGCGAGTATTTTCATAATCCTATTTAATTTTTGATTGAGATTTCAACAAAGTTTCCAAATTTTTCTTTGTATGGGCGGTTGATTGGATGTCCAGGATGGTTTTGCCGAATATTTAGAAAGTTTATTAATTTTAAAGGTCTATAAAACCTCTAGGGTTATGGGTTTTAGAGAGAATGCTTAAAAGACAGATTTTCATCTTATATTGAGAGTTTGAAACATCCTAAAGAGAGATTCTTGTAAACTCTTATATTGATTCTCAAGTTAATAAGAATTTATTTCCCTCCTCTCCTAAATCTTGTATTTTTTGATTTGTATTCTTTCTCTTGTGGTGATCGAGTTTTATTTCATACTATGGTAGATCTCTCAGTGCTTCCGCAGTTACTCTTATTGTTTGATGGTGTTTATCACAACACACATCGCGCACACACACCCCTATATATGTATGAATTTACAAATTAATTACTCAGCGGAAAGCTATGTGTACATGATCCATCCATCCATGAGAATTCATTCATACACTATTGCTTTCATACATAGAGCCATCCATATATACATAGATGTACGGATACTAGCATACAGATCATATATTTTATATAATTTCTCTCTCATAGTAGAAATGCTATATTCCTGTGCAGATTTAGAAGTACATGATTCACATTTCAAAGACAGATCTTTGGAACCGACTTTCTGAACAGGAACAGAGGTTTGCGAAAAGATAGAAATGTGCCATATTATAGTTAATACAAAACTTTCAGTTGTCTTGGGTTATTCTAAAGTTGGTTTTTCTTTTTTCCTTTCTTGATCAGTGCGCAGACCTATGTAGTACAGACACTCCTATCATGAAGTCGTGTCGTGTCTGAAACGTATCCGACATGCGTGTCGGACACTGTATTTTAAAGAATTTGTCACGTGTTCGCGTGTCGTGTCCATTTCAATGCTGCCGTATCCGTACAACCTAGACGCAGACATAATGGAAAAACATCTTAAAGCCATTCTAGATGGATTGTCTTTTGGCTATGGATCCTTGCTTAAACAATCTATCTCAAGTGATGAAGATGACATGGGTATCATCTCTTACATTTACTATGTTATTTTGTTGGCATGATTTAGATGCCGGTAATCTTTCCTAAACATTTTACTATTATTTGAGACATTTATCCGGACCTGTTTGGATATGTACAAATTACAGTTAAAAAAAAGTAATTTCTCCTGATGTGAAAGAAATATAAAGCACTTCCATTCCCCATTCTGGTGGTTTTTTACAAGTCGGTAGATGAAAATATGATTTCATTCGCTAATGTGACGAGAAGAATAGAAGAAACATATTGGAGTATTAAAGATTGATTAAAATAGTACTATCCGGTAACTGTGTTTCTTTATATTTCAATTTTCAGACCGAGTCTTTGCAAGATTTTTCTGATGTGGTATCAAAACTAGCAGGATGATGCAAAATGTAGTAGATTAGGGAACTTCATAAACAGTTGCTAGTTATGCAAATAAGGATAAGTTAAATATCTATTAATATTCAAATCGATTACCATCAACTGCCACTAATTTGTGATTTGTACTTGTTTTCTTTGTTAGAATTTCTTTTAATCTGCTGAAGTCATGTCCAATTAATACTGATATATGCATGGTTGATAGTTGCGGAACAAAGTTTGGCTGCTGACTTCATGAAACAAAGTATAAATCGATTTCACTGCCTTCATTCATCAGTCTATTGACATTGATCTATGTTCTTTTTTCAGTTCCCGTGACCCAGCTTGACACCTTTGTCTTCTCCAAGACCAAAAGTGCTGTTGGAGCTTTCGAGTTGGATGACACGTGAGCGACCTAAACACTTGTTTCCTTCTTCTCTATACCTGTGTACTTTTAAGCACCATCTCCTAACAGATAATTTCTTTCTATCTTGAAGGAGGGGGTGAGATTGTTGACTTGGTTGCTGATGATTTATATGTGCTTCGCTACAATTCTATAAAGGGCCTTGTGCAGAGTGGACAGATTGATCTGGTGTAACTCTACTTTCTTGATCCGAGGCTGTGAGGAAATATATGGTAAGTCTTGCTGAGTTATTGCAAGCTTAAGCTAGTTCTGGTTGGGTTTTGTAACTCATATCCTTTGCTAAAATCAAATGTCTCATGTCTAATGTTCTTGGTAACAAGTAACCAATAGGTGACAATTAACTTCTCAAACAATTTAACTATTTGACAATTAACATCTTATTATTGTTAAAAATAGTAACAAGGATCAACCTGACAAACTAATAACAACAAATGACTTAAAAATGAATAATTTAATAAATTATGAAGCCTGTAAGAATAATGCAGCTGCTGCACCTGCACAATCAAATTCCCATGTGATATGTGCAGCTAATATACGAATTATGTGCATAGATAGTCTGGATATGTCTTGTTATCTTGTTGCGTAATTATATGTGACCACGTAGTTGTGGGTTATGTTATGTGGCAGCCAATGTTTAAAATAACACTAATGTAATTATAACGTTTTTCTTTTGTTACGTTAACATAACTTATAATAAGTTATAATGTAACGCATAATATAAGTTACACAATTTAATATTTATTTAATAATATATATATATATATATATATATATATATATATATATATATATATATATATATATATATATATACACACACTATATTTAAGAATTTTTATAAATAGAAAAATAATTTTTAAAAAATAAAAAAATATCAAAACAATATATAACACGTTTAGCAAGTCTCGCAACAATTTTTAGCGAGTATCGAAGAACTGAGGTGCTATGATGTCGTGAGATTCCTCGTCAATTGAAGAGAGATCGATGACGAGTTCATCGTCAATTGAAGAGTCGTGCGGTTCTTCAATTTTTTGGAACGTTACGACGACGAGCTCCTCGTCAATTGAAGAGATAAAAAAGAGGAACTGTGGTACTTCGATGCTCATCAATGTGTGAGAGAGAGAGAGATATACAATTGAAGAGGAACTGCAGAGAGAGGAGGAACCACACGAGAGAGTTGTCGTCGCCGTCGACTGCAAAGAGAGGAGGAACTGGAGTGCTTCGCTGCTTGCCTCACCGTTGTCAATTTAGGATTTCATGTCGATTTGATCTGGAGAGAGAGAAAAATTGCTTCGATGTTTTATATTTAGCAATCCGTTAAAATAACGTGAGTTATGAACGTTATGTTATTTTCATAACGTAATGTTCGTAACGCTCAAAAAACACTTGTTACTAGGAATTATGTTTTTTGCGAGTGTTATATAATGGCTTGGCTTTACGTTCTGTAACGGGCTATAATGAGTTACATAACATGTTTTTTAATACATTGGTGGCAACATACACTTACGCAATCACATAATCCAACACGACCGTTTATTTGCCATTATGCTGAAAAAGAAGTTCAGAACGAAACTAAGTATATGTGAGAAAATATTATCAATTTGTATTTGAATTTGGGTAGTTAGAAACTTAACTATATCAAGTAAGCTATCGTGTTTTTTATCTGTGGGTATGGATCCTAAGTGTTATTTGATATGTTATAAATTTGCCAAACATATTCAGAAATGTTAATTGATATTTAGTAAAACAATGGTAGTCGATGACATAATGCCTTTCTTCCCCATGTTGGCATATTTTTCGGATCTGTTATGCGAAACAAAGCTCCGTTCATGATTGCTCAACTGATATTGCTTGGTGGGTCATGTCAGTAGGGGATTGTAAAATTATGAAATCCAAGAAATTATTAATGTTACCATATGTTCTAAAATGTAACCGCAAATGAAGATCATATAAAGGAATAGCTTTTATAAGTTCAATAGTTTTTCATGTGGAGATCATCCATTTTTAGAGCGTATTGTGGGTATCAAATCTGATAATTGCTATTGGCTGTTTGGTTAGGAGTGAAAGTGAGAGAGTGGGGAAGTAGTAACAGTTTCTTTTAGAACTTAGGAATTGATTAGTGAGTTTTAAGGTTCTTAGATGTTATTAGAAAGTATAGTTTGAAAAATGTTATGTCTTTTTTGACGTTTGGAATAATAATGTAAAAGTGGAACAGTTGACCACAAAGTTGATCATAAAATAATATTAAAATAAAAATTTATTAAGAAAAATAAAAATTAGATTGTAATTAGAATGCAAGTGAGATTTACATGACCACAAAATTAACTGTGTTGATCTATAACTTATTACAAATGAGATTTACATTATCACAAAATTAACTGTAGCACCCTAGAAGTGACAAAGTAATTGTGTAAAAGAGAAAAGTAAAAAGAAAAAAAGAATTTCTCATTTTTCTTTTTCGGTATTTGAATAGACAAGAAAGTGAGCAATTATACTTCCATATCTCTTTACTTCCACCCACTTCCGTGCAACCAAACACACCCTAAAATAAATTACATTCTTTTTCACATTGCAAGGTGAGGGAATGTGCAGTCAGTTATTCAACTGGCACAGAAATCATCTAAAGCCATCCACAGCGTACATAAAATCGGTAACGACAAAATATAATTTAAACTCAAAGATCTGCTGAGCCCCGATAATATCCCGACTACAGTGGAAAAAGAACAGAAAAAAAAAGAAAGAAAAAAGAAACCAATACAAAGCACGTTCAGTTCTTTCTCTAAGAGGGAAAACAATTAATTTGTCCCAACTGGTTTTCAACCCTACAGCCCACCATTTAAACTAGAGAAAATCATGAAAAATATATTGTTATTTAAAATCAAAGGAAAAAAAAATCACATAAGTTACAGAATAATACTAATATCCGAAGCTACACTGATCGTTACGCCAAATCTTGACCCAATGTCGAAAGCTCAAATAGCTCTAGCAACATCTATCTTGATTGCGTGCTAGTTTGACGGCACGAGCTCTTCACATGTCTCATCAGTGCTCCAAAGCACTTCGAATAGATAGCGGAGATGATAGCGGATGACCTCGCGACATGAGATCATGATTCATGAATAGCACGATAACAGTTATATCATCATGGAAGTGCCGGCGCACCTTCTTGTCAATCCTCTTGAGGTCTGAATACCTCATCTCTCGCTTCCTAGCTGCTTCCTGGAGAGCAGCTTTTATGAGCCTCTTGGCGCTTCCCTGCAACAAAACGGGTTTGGTAACAGCAAAAACAGATACAGGGCACGATTCTAAATATTGGATATCATGATCATATCGGATGAGGGTTTTTCATATCGAATATCAGATATCGAGAGAAATTTCGGGGATATGCGCGCATATCGGGCGTTCATAATATTGATAACTAAAAATTGATTTAGTGTCATAAATATCATCTACTAAATAAAAAGGATGTAATATATATACAAAGATGATAAAAAAATAATATATATTTGCATACAGTCGACCAATAAATAAGTTATTTCATATCGGGTGATATCTCGGGCGATTTATTGCCTGATATCGGGCGATTTATCGGCCGATATTTCAAATATTAGATGTTTTTTGTTGCAAACGATATGGCGAACGATTTTCCCATACCGTATCAGCAGGAGGCAAAAAAATGAGATCTCGGCTGATATCTCAGCCGACTCAGCTGATATTTAAAACAGGGGATACAGGAAACAACGAAAGCAATAAGCTTTAGTGAGCAAAAAGTGTCACCAGCACATGAGAATGATACAATAAAAACAAAAAAACTTCACTTCTTCTTTCTAGTAATGTAATCTATTTTAAGATAACGACATACATTCTAGTGATACATCAGTTGATCTTAATAAAAAATTCACCTTTTTCCCTTTTTCTTTTACAGAATAATTGGAATCAAGTTTTGTTGTTCATAACCTATGATGATTGTATGCCAAAAAACATTATGTGGGTATCATGATATTTCACCACAATCAAGCGGATACAGACTTAATGGTGTTTTAAGAACACAATATTTTCTATCCACTTGATATACCTTCAAATCAAATATCATCATATGAGCATAATTTTTTGTATTCGGTTATCATAAGGACATAAACATGGTCGGGGTCGATTGAAACAATAAAAGCAGCATACTGACTTTTTTGACCGCCATCTCAGGAAAGTTTTCTCAGCTGCACCTCAAAACCATTACTCTCTTTTTGTTATTCGACAAACAAATTCACATACCACTTCCATGATTGCTTGACACTGAGTGAGTGAAAGAGAGGGCGAGAACTGTACTTTCTTGGTGCCTGGAAATCACAATTAAAGGTAAGCATTACCAATTTTAGTACACATCAGTAATCAGCTCACTTTCAGAGACAAGTTTAAGACTTGGAACCAGCTTGGCCTCTGAAGTTCTATCATGATTCTATCAAATTTTCTTGATTAGAAGAGTTGAGGGTCATGAAACCTCTTACAAACCAACTAGGGAACAGTTTCTAAAGGCCGAGCAATGCTCCCCAAAACAACAGTTCTTTGTTAGCTCTAGAAGCAGCAATGTGATTAGCAAGCAGAACACTCCTGACACATAATTAAATTAAAAAAAATCCTTGACAGCTTCCCTACCAACTTCCAAGGGGAACATCTCCACACATGATTCGATACAAACATGTACCTTCTTTCATTTCATTTGTATGTCAATCTGGTCCTCTTCTGCTCTCCGAAAGTTTTATATCCATGATACTTATGTGTCTAGAGATGGCTACAGGTTATGCCTGAAAACAGAATGCATCACTTATTTAGGTGTCTACAGGTTATGCTAGCAAATTATACTCTATCAAATTAAATGATATCTGTTTCTGAGTAGTATTTATTTATACACGTGTACATCTATATGTATGCACATAATATATGTATAATTGTACAGGTTCAACAATATAAATGAAATAATATTAGTTCATTGTTCAAAGATGGATAATTGGCAATTATCATCCTGAAAAGCTTCTTCATAGAGAAAAGTGAAAAGAATCTGATAATTTTGCTAGAATAGAGAATAACTACATAATATATCATTGAAGTGAAGAATACTAACATAGGAAGGAAAATATGAAAAAGAATAATTCACACCATAAAAATGGAAAATTGGTAGATGCTTACTGCACGTGGATGATTGTGAACAATCTCAACCGCTCTCTCATTACTTAGGTGTTCCCACAAGCCATCTGAAGCAAATATGAGAAAAGAGTCACTTGGTTGAAGATGATGAGACATTATAGTTGGATTGGCAGTCAAGATCGGCATGTTCATGGGTTCAGAAATTCTGAACTTCATATTGATTGGTTCCCTGTTATACTGCGCATGTTTCATATATGCATCACCTATAGACCTAGAAACCTGCAGAGCATGCAATACAAGTATTGACCACACAATGTCACCATGGAGAGAATGAATGTATCGAGGTCAAAATATCATTCCATACAAATATTTAACAGTAGAACAAATAATTTGAATCAAGACAGTCCAGCTAAATGAAAACTCATAATTAGTTTCAAAGCATCAAATACATTTATAAATGCCATGCAGGATGAGAACGCTCACTTTTATACTTAAAAGAAAACCACAAATCCTACAGTTCGAAACCAACAAGTCAACTGTATAAATCCATTTAAAAAGTTGAGAAATAAATAATCGTAGAGAGGAAGCATCCTATGTGAACAAATCTTGAACCATAACATGGAAATTAGAGCATATACAAAACAACATCTGCGAGGACCACAGTACGATGGTAATGCGCAATGGGGCCCTAATGTCAAATGGTTAAAATTTAGTGTTGCCCAATGATACTGATCAAACCAAAACAATAGTAATAACATCCATCTCAGGTTGTTCTGACTATGAAATGGACGTTAACTTTGTTTTTCCAAGAATCCTACAAATTCTGGAGCATAACTAGTTATAGTCCACATCTTGAAAGTGTTGACAGACATCCGTAACTTCACGTATGGATATGGAATCGTATCATGATTTAGACTTGAGATGATACCTTAAAATCAGACTGCTAAAGAATAACTGACATGTAAAGTCCAATTAAGTTAAAAGTGAATTTTACTTCAGTCTAATATATAGATTTGCATATAACATGGTTGTATCTATCACAATATTCATATTTTTCCCCCACGAAAACAGTTACATAGCAACATACAACAAATAAACATAAAACAGAAAAGGACGAATTGAACAAAGCAAAAAATTAACCGGCCTATCCATTTAGAAGAATCCCAATAGCTACTGGGTTGCTCTAGCATCTATCCCCTAAAATCCACTGGGTTAACAAAAAATAGCATAATATTACAGTCCTTTATGATAAGGTTAAGAAAACACAAAACTTGCAAAATGTTTAGACACCTTTAGTATTTATGCAATGAAATCCAGTAATATAGCAATGACACACGCCCTAGGCAGTACACGGACATATAAGCATTCAATAAGGCAACGCTATCTTCCACATGTGGCACAAAAAATTTAAAGTGTTACCCAGGCATCCCTAAGCATACCCATCTACCTAGGTATATATATGGTGTCACTCACACAAACTCATTAACTTCTCTGAATATAGCACCAAAGCCTCCAAGATGCAGTGCAGACTGCATATCAGACACATATACAACACTGCTGTTGAATATCTGTTGCCTAAAATATTATAGGCTGTGATCAGAAATCTATATAGATGTAACATCATGACACTCTGCATAAACTCTAACAGTAATTTGTCTACACAAAATATAGTCTAGGCATCAAATTTGTAAGCCTCTTGTGAATTTGATAGCAATTGATGGGAATCATTAGGCTTTATACCTTATTTAGGCTAGGCTCATTTTACTTCTTTATTTTAGTCCCATGTTGGATATTGTGGGAAAAGTCTTTTGTATGAGGCATATATAAGACCAAGACTTGCATTTATTTTAGCAGTTTAGTTGATTGGAGAATTTAAACTTTGTATTGCAATTATTTGCTTTGTGTTAAATCTCTGCATAGTGATGTGTTGAGTGGGAGAGAGATCTCCTTAGTGATAAAGCCAAAATTCATCTTTATCATTTTAAATCCTCAATTTCTCTCCATCTTCATCTCTATCCCGTTCTACATCAAATTGGTATCAGAGCTAAAAATCCTGCTCTTTTCTTTCTCCAAAAGAAAAATTCCCTTTTCCAAAACCCTGGCCTCCTTCTCTACAATTCCAGTCTCCGCTTTCACAAAATCTCAAAACCCTAGATCCTTTCTCTCCTTCTCTTCTCTAGTTTAAAAAAAAAAAAACTGAAACTCTACCTCGACAAAAAATTAAAAAAAAACCCTGAAATTCTATATGCTACACTTCTCATCTTCCTCCTCCTCTCCCAACCAAAAAAAAAACCTAACCCTAGTTGCTAAGCCCGTCGCCGCCTCTCTCTAACTGCACTGTTGAAGCAACCCCCTGCCCTCGCCCTCACGCACAAAGTTTCACACCCACCACCATCTCTCCGTCGTCTCTCTAATTTCAGATCTAAACCCGTCGCCGCCGTTGCTTCTTTGTCAACAAACACAAACGACGAATCAACCTCGGTGTGTGTCGATCAGATCTCACGACGACGCCGAAGCCACCACGACTTCCTCTGCCCTCTATCGACATTGCCTTGCAGATCTAGGAACTGTCGATCCAAATCCATTGCCTTGACATCACCGCCCAGATCTGCCCAGCCTTGCCGTCGTCGCCTTGCCCTCATCATCAACACCACAGGTCTCGCTGACAAAGAGATCCCATTCTTCGACCTCCTCGCTGTTCTGTCTTCGTCGGAGCACTGCCGCTAACTTCAACTGCAGCCTACCGCCATCCTATCGTCGTCACCTAGACTTCATTGTCGTCCTCGTCTTCAACTTCTTCCGTGCCTCCACCACCATCGATCTGCAAATAGTTCCGATCGCAGAAGTTCCCGCTAATCGTCGCCAGTTCTCGTCGCGACGTCGCCGCCACGAAAACCCTAGTCATCTGGATTTATTGTTCGAATCTGACCGTTAACGGTGATCCGACCCGACCCGTGAAGCAACGCGACCCGACGCGACGCTGATGTCATCCACTCCTTGCTGACGTAATCGACTTAGACTGAGCTGAACCCGAGCTGACCAGGGCCGAAGCTAACATCATCCATGCTGAAACTGATGTCACTCGAGCAGAGCTAACGCCATCGGCTCTCATCTGAGCCGCACTGTTTCGGCAGCAACACAACAACCTTTCGAAGTCCGTTTCAGTCTCATTTGGAGTCCGATTCAAGTTTTGTCTTTATCATTGGATTCGCAACTGAGTTTCGGAGCCAATGGGAAAATTTCGAAGCTTTCGGGCAATAGATCTGGTCTCTACGCAACTTTATTTGGAGCAACTACTCAGTAACGATGCTTTTTCAAGCGCCTTTGGGTACCCTTTAATCTCACCTCACATTATTGTGATATCTTACATACCTATTGTGGATTTGTGGTGATTGTTAGTGTAGTTGCTACTGTTAATTGTCTAATTTGCTGCCTGCTTGTATCTTCACTTTTAGGATTCATTTTACATATTCATTTTAAGAGCCATTAAGAAAATATTTTTCGTTTGATCATATAGTACACGCATTTGGTGATATGTAAGAAACTGTTTGCATCCATATATTTGTGTGTACTGCATTTGCATTTTTATTTAGTGCATGTTTCTTCATAACGGTAGAACTTATTCCCCTGATCATCTAGATATGGAGGCCAAACTAAACCTAATTCTTAAGGAGTTTCAGGACCTAAAGCTTAGAATAGGCAGGTTGAAAAGTAAATCTTAAGAGAAAACTTTAGAGAACCACAATGATATGAGAAGGGATGAGAACACTAGCAGACTTAGAATTAGTGAAAATGACATAATCCATAGGACTAAGATAGATCCCCCCACATTTGACAGTATCCTTGACCTGAAGATTTTATTAACTGGATGGTAGATCTGGATTACTACTTTGATTGGTGTAGGCTTACAACTTACTGAGGAAAGTAGGATTCGATTTGCTAGGATAAGGCTTACATGATCAGTTAGAATTTACTGAAATTCGGTAGAGAGAGTACACGAGGCGTGGGGCTTTCATAGAGTCTTGAGAGGAAATGGAACAGAATCTTAAGGAGAAACACCTTCCCGACTCGTATAAGCGTCGCCTTTTAAATAAATTGCACAACCTTCGCTAAAGTAGCATGTCAGTTCAGGACGACACTACCGAATTTGACGACCTAACCCTACGTTATGAGGTGCAAGATGACTCATGCCAAGCTATATCTAAGTACTATTCTGGATTGAGGTCAAGCATCCAACGAGCAATGTTCATTCACTCTCCCACAAGATATAGACCTTTGAGCAGACAAGCCAATAGTTCAAGACATAGAAACCTCCCTCAGATTTTCTTTAGAGCGTAGGGTCATTCTTAGAGCGTAAGGAACAACCCAACCCAAACACAGGGCAAACCTGTGACATGTGTTTAATTAGGGAAACTGATTCAGATGATGAAGTGCTCAAGACGGTAGTCTATGAGGCAGTTGGTAGCGAGAGTGATACTGATGAGGATGTTATAATTTCTAGCATCAAATTGGGTGCATTTAGGTGTTCGCACACAACTGTTAGAGATAAGGACTGGCATAGATCTAGTATATTCTATACTTATATTACACATAAGGGGAAGAATTATAAATTGATGATAGATGGGGTAGTTGTGCGAACATCATTACCAAGACAACTTTTAAGAAGATGGGTCTCAAGGCTGAACCACATCCCACCTATACAACATGAATTGGGTTGATAAGACTGCTCAATTTATTACCCAGTATTGTCAGGTCCATATCTACAAGTCTAGCTGCCAGAATAGTGTTTGGTGTGATGTCTTAAACATAGACATTGCACACATTTTGTTAGGTAGGTCTTGATTGTATGACTTGGATGTGACTAGTTTGGGTAGGTTTAACACTTATGAATTTAAATTCAAAGGAAAGAAGATGCTGAAACCTGCCAAGCCCAAATCGAATGTGGGGAATAACAAGGAGGAAACAATCACCGATAAGAACAATAAGACATCATGTTACCTAGTGACTAGATCCCAATCTTCACCGAAAGCTCTGGTCAATAGGTCTACTACACACTTTAGAATTCTCCCAGTCTTCTCCCTCTTTTCATAAGTATTCAGCATATTGCCACAGTTGAGTCGTCCGCATCACATTTGCCTAAGTTACATGATCACATTAAAATGCACATAATATTCAGCAATTATAACTATCAGTTTCTTACAGAGTTTCACAAGCGGTTGCCAGAAACTCTGATGTAATACCAACCTGGATCGCAATCACCTTCAAATCGTAACTAAAATTTGAACTTGAGAACATGATAAGATTTTGGGTTTCCACCCCTTACGCGGGCTTCTCACCTTAAAACTCGAGAGCAAATAAACTCAAGAATTAAGTCAGATAATTTGAGGAAATTTTAATCATTCAATGTCCCCTTATTCATTGAGTTAAGCCTCTTTAGATAGGCTCTTACAAAGTGAACTTCTCAGATATAACCGATGTGGTACTAAAAACAAGATAAATATAACATAAAAAAATCCTTTAAATAAGCTAAGGCATGAAAGATAACTGGGAACTGGCGTGATGTCCTCATCAATTCCCCTCGATGTGAGAGAAACTTGACCCTGTCGAGTAAGGACTCTTCTCATGAAGCATCTCAATCGGGCCAAGGTGGTGATCGTAACAGCATCACTGGTACGCCATGTTGATACCATGGTGGTGGAGGTGGAGCTGGTATCCGTGACGGGTCAGCTGTGAAAGATGGCAGCTCGTTCAAGACATAGAGAGTAGACCAAGGCGCATCATCCCCGCTGAAGACGGAGCTAATACCAGAATCCCATGGGCTATCCAACTCGCAAGTAATGGAAGCAATCCTCTTCAGAGCCCTATCGAAGTCTTTACGCCAAGCGTGCAACTTCCTCACAGCCTCACAGCAACTAGTAACCATCACCTTATTATCAACCGTAAATTCCTGCAAAGTACTATACGGGTACGCAGTAAATTTGTGGGTATCATTGCAAATTGATATCGGCCAAGTGATATCATCAATATATGTAACAGGCAAATGCAATATAGTAGGCTCAACTATTTTATTCACGTCATCACTGGCGCTATCAGACATGTGAATTTCATTAATAACCAGTGTGTCGGCACCAACTGTTGTGTCTTCAATTATACTAACAATATTGGAAGGAACGTAGACTTCCTCAATAACCTTCGAGACGTCAGCTTCATCACTAGACACAATTCTAACATGTTGACTCTCCGAAGGACACTGATAATCATAATGTTCATATCCCTCACATTTAGAACACCTGGCCTTAGCATTGACTAGGGTTTTGAAAATCATGTCCAACTTTAATGCAACATCAAAGGCATCTTCAACAGTGTCTTAGTCATAGGGGCCAGTAATCATAGCACGTTTTATTTTTGGTCGTAAACCCCAAACAAACCTAGTTAGAGTCTCAGAGGAGTGCTCTCTCACGTCACTGCGATGGGTTAAGTCCTTAAACATGGCAATATAATCATGAACGGACATATAACCCTGATGAAGTTTGTGTAGCTGGTCTAAGTGGGGGTCCCTATACTGCTGACTAGTCATGATGACTCAAGCAAACAAGCAGATGCAGTGGAGAACCCTAGAGTCAATTAAACTAAATGTATGCACTAAACAAAAATACCCTAAAGTTTAAGTTCTAAATGCAAAGAAAATGCATTCCTGAAATGATGAAAAAGCGATAAATGCTGATGCAACCACTAGATCGAAGTAAATAATAATTCAACCAACAAATTATAGCAATCCATATAGTAGTTGCAAGTAATCTAATAGTTAACGATTCAGGTCAAGTTAGGATATCACCTCGAGAATGGAGCAAATCAGGCTCTAATCTGGGCAGAAATACTCTGGTGCGCTGATCTGCTGAGCTGAACCTGGCAGACGACCGAAGCTTGAACTAGGATATAAAGGCTGTAGATGTGTAGTGTTGCTCTCCACGAATTCGCTGCCTCGAAAATGACTCGATTTGGATCTGAAACAAGCTCTGAACAGCCTTCAGAAGGGCTATCGTGTTTCTGGACTGAGTTGAATACACTGAACTGAGTTAACTCAGTGGGGTAACTTGGTGATGATGTCAGCGAGCCACTGTTGGGTCCAGGTTGCGGGTAATTGGGCTTAACCTTGTTGTGACCCGACGCAAATTACTTACCCTCTTCACTTACTCACAGTGAACCGAGTTCGATCTTCTCCCTTTCACTCGCGCAGCTAGGGCAGAGCTGACGTGGCAACAGCGTCGAAGTTGTCAACGGCGATGGGGACACGGCGAGGTCGCGGTGGAAGCGACGACGGCAACGAGATCCTTAGATTCCGTTCACACTCACCCGATCACCTCTTTTCTTCTCTTTGCTGTCGGTTAGGGCTAGGCTGGAGCGGCGGCGACGGCAGGTGAAGGCGCGATAAGGTGTCAGAGATGAAGGAAGCGGCGAGCTGCTCCAGTCATGGAGGGATCCCTTCCGTTGGTGATGCCGGCGGCGGAGGAAGGTATGGAGCCCTTGATCGAGGTTGGATCCGCTCTGATCGAGGCACAGATCCACTTTGACCGAGGCACGGAGGAAGAAATCCATGACGCAAAGGTCTGAGGAAGCTTCAGTGGGGAAGATTGTGTGGCGTGAGGTCGGATGAGGGCGACGAGGTCCTGTGACCGGAGAAGAGAGAAGGCGTCACTGGATTTTGTGACCGGCGTCACTGGATCTGCTCCATCGACGTCGAAGTGAGCCTCCGGAAGCTCCGACGGGTTCTTGGGTAGGACGGCACGGTTCTAGGAGTGCTGATGAGGCTCACGATGCCCTTCCGACCTCCGATGAAGCTCTGGAAGCGGAAGGAAATGGTCCGGGTGGAGAAATTGCTAACGGCGGACGGCGGAGCGCGTGGTGATTGTCGGCGGCAGTTGAAATCTTCGTCGGAGTTGGTTGTGGTTAGGCGCGGTTACGTTGCTGGTGGCGGTGGAGGGTGGTGGTGCGGTGGTGAAGTGGGGACCTCGATTAGGGATTCTAGTCGTCGAGGCCTTGTCGAGCTTTGTTGGCAGCGAAGGCGTCGGATCTGAGATTGATGAGGCAGCGAAGGCGTCGGATGCTGAGATGATGAAGACGACACTGACGGTGACAACGGTCGACGAAGAAGAGATCTTTACGACGGCCTTTGTCGAAGGAGGATGTGGAAGCAGAGATCTCCGACGAGGATCTCCGATGAAGGCACTGGATCCGCTCGGATCTGCTGAGATGGTGGCAGCAATAGGCAAAGAGGAGTCCTCCGTTTGGATCGACGCGACGGTGGTGAAGATTATCGTCGACGGAATCAAATTTTGGGTGTGACTTTTGGAGGATTTTGGAGGATGAGGAGGGATTCAAGAGGAAAGACGACTGTTGCCGTCGGATTTTGAGGAAAGGAGGAACAGTGAATTTTGGGAATTTTGTAAAATTTCTTTTTTTTTTTTTTTGGAAATGTAAATGAACGGGGAAATCTTTTTCTCTTCTTCTTTTTTTTTTTGAATGGATCTGGAATCTAGATTTGGGATTTGTATATGAGAACATTTTGGAACAAGAGGAAAATTGAAGGGGATTGAAAACCAGGGCTCTGATACCAAAATGATGTAATACCAATCTGGATCGCAATCACCTTCAAATTGTAACCAAAATTTAAACTTGAGAACATGATAAGATTTTGGGTTTTCACCCCTTACGCGGGCTTCTCACCCCAAAACTCGAGAGCAAATAAACTCAATAATTAAGCCAGATAATTTGAGAAAATTTTAATCATTCAATGTCCTCTTATTCATTGAGTTAAGCCTCTTTATATAGGCTCTTACAAAGTGAACTTCTCGGATATAACCGATGTGGTACTAAAAGCAAGAAAAACAAAACAAAAAAATCCTCTAAATAAGCTAAGGCATGAAAGATAACTGGGAACTGGCGTGATGTCCTCATCAAACTCACAATAGATGACGAGATGCTGATTAGAGTGCCTAGAAAGGTTCCCATTGGAAACTTTGAAGAAACTCCAGAATCGATGCAGGTATTCATACAAGATTTTGAGGAGGTTTGGTTCTCGCGCCTACGAGCTCGATATTCATGTGATCTTGAGATCAACTCGGTGTCACCGTCAAGGATCTGGCTCATTATCGCACTTTCACGAGGCCGCAGATGTTATCAGTTCATCCATTCGCATATTCTTTTTCAAGTATGCTTTTTCAAATTCTTTTCAAAGGGATCACTTATGTGACAGAAGATTTCATAGTTTCTCTTTTTAATATTGATTTTTTTGAATATTTTCAACTTTTAAGTTTTAATTCTTAAATATGAAGTTTAGTTTTTTTTATTTGGAGCAGTGATGAAACTTCAAAGAAACTTTCTCATCGGTGTCTCATAAATCATCAATTCATCAATTTGATTCAATTATGATTTAAATAACACTTTAAATCTCTTTCATTGATCTGAATTTTCTATTTCTTTTTATTTTTAAAAGTGTAAATATTTATGCATATACATTAATCATGTATATATTAGTTATGTAAATTTAGTTATTTATTTAAATACCCATACCGCTTTAGCAGTTGGTTCTTCTTGCTTTAGCAGCACAAGTTCCTTATTTTACACTTTCCGCTATTTAGAACACTAGACTGGAGGGGCAACTAGTGACTAGAAAAGGTGTCACACGGCTGTCTGTAACGCAGGACCAATTTTTAAAAATTAGTGAACCTACATGAATAAGAAAGTCCCTCCATGAAAGGAAAATGGAACGAAATTACCTGGAAAATAATCTGATAAGAAGGTCAAAAAATTTAAAATAACTGATATAGTAGAATGGCATTGTTAGGGCTAGGAATTGGGACGAGCCTGGCCTAGGTCCGAATGTGTCTGGCTCGGTTACAGCCGAGCTTGGGCCAAGATCTATAATTTGTAAACGGGCTTGAGCCTATGTTTCATCCCGATTTATAATTGGGCCAGGCTTGGGCTTAAGGTGTGTGGCCCGATGGGCTCGAACGAGATATGTGATCATGAATTTTAACCTTAATCTTTGACGGATTCGTACAAAAACTAGATATATTTACTATTGTTGTTGTCTTATATGTTAGATTATTTCATTACTAATATAATAGCAAAAATAAATTTCCTAAGATTCTGAATCTTTTACAATCATATTATTAGAGAAGTATAATCTCTCTATTGTTATAAGTCAAAAAAGTATAGTTTTGATAATAGTAAATATAGTTTTACTTGTTAATATAACTAGTAATTTAATTATAATACATGAATATTGATTTTTTTACTTATTCATTACATATTCTTCACTTGATTAATTTAAAAATGTATATATTATGATAAATTTTACTTATTCATTATGTAAGTATGTGAGTCCGATAATGGCTCGAGTCTGACCTGTTTAGTTTAGAAATGGGCTTGGGCTTAAAAACTTAAGCCTGGCATATAAATGGGCCAGGCTTGGGCTCAAGAAAAGTAAACGGGTCCGGACCCGACCTTATATGAGCCCGGCCCAATCGCGGCCCCTTCCCACCCATAGGCATCGTATATAATGGTCTATTATGACTAACTCATTCAAAATATCCCTATCTTCTACATTAAAGGCATTTCAAATATTAGAAAATGTGTACTTGACGACTATACTACAAACTTATAATAGGAAGATGCGTAGTATATGCTAGGTCAGATAAACTAGCACCAAGGAAACAAGAAACAACGTCTTAATAATGTAAGCCAGAGATATTGATACTAAGGCAAGATCACAATATATGAATAGAACAGATTTAAAAGATTATTAGCCAGCATATTAACCTGAATGATGCCTTTGACTCTCCAAACTCCATGTTTTTGAACAACAATTTGAGGATCATTCGGGTGTAATGCCTTGAGTTCCTGTCTCACGGCCTCCAAATTTGCATTGTGTTCCGTGGACAACTGTATTGCAGCAATCTCACCTGTATTGCCGACCTTTCGTCCAAGAACAGCACGGGAATCACCTGAATTTGCAACATAGAGAGTCCTCTGAGAAATGACACCAACAAGACAGCAAGTCCCAGTTGTTGCCATATCTGGTCGGGTGTTCCACAGCTCCGAGACGAGTGCAATAAAGCCCTCCTCTGTTGCAAGAAAAGCTCTCCGTATGCCATCGGATGTCACACACTGTGTTCCAGATGCAATCTCTGCATAAACCAACACCTAATGACTAGAAAACATATAATTGAGTAAAACTCAAATTCAATTATTTTGAAAGAAAACCAAGTGCCATAGACTCATGATATAAATATCACCTCGAACTCTTGGTTCAACAATTGATGATGGAAGCAATGCAAGACAGGAATGTAAGTGAACGGAAGAGGAAAATTGCCACCTCAATCCACTATTTGCCAATTAAGCAGAAAGGTCAAAAAAGAAAGAAAAGTTGGAACAAGTAGTTTCTTCTCCCTAATTTCAATCTTACTACTTTCAATCAAGGAAATATATATGAAACATGCCAAAGGAATTCCAGTGCAATTATTTTGTATCAACCTCATCAACGTAAATTCCTAATTTAATTTAAATACATCTGATAAATTTTCCTGCAATTAGTTGTATTGACAACCTAAACTCAGATGGAAATTTGCAGCCATCCTCAGCATTACAACTAAATGAACACAAATCCATAGGAAATCGAGAAAAAATTGCGAGAAATAGATTTTCTGTTTATAGTTCAAGTGTTCAACCAAGAGAATTTATGCTAGAGAAATAAGACAACTAAAATTCACATGTTTCAAGAACATTCTAATGTTGAAATTCACGAGTCATGATAGCATAAAGAAGATCTTGGATATCTTTATTAAATTAAGAAAATTAATGATCCATCAAATAATAGAACTTAAAACCTCAATAAACTATATTACAACCAAAGCTCGAAGTACAAAATCATAAATGCGAACAACTTCTACAATCTAAGAAACATCCGCGAGAATGCCAAAATATAGTTTTTTTTTGGCTGAACCTCAACTCTAAAACTATTAATCACACTATTTATACAATGATAGAAAACAAAATTCTTTGGGACGGTCCTATGACCCACCCACCGCACCCACACATATAGGAGCCTCACACGTTTCCTCCCCTACTACTACATCATTATAATTTAAAACAAAGATCCTACAAAGTTGAATTCTGCATCACATTCCTATGTAGTTAATCCTACCAAATTGGGAGTAAGAGTAATGTGTAGTTACACCCTTCAAAAAGTTTCCCTTACATACAAACTATTTGAAAAGCTAAAATGTACAAATCATATAAACCTCTTTATGACTTATAAGGGTTCTAACATATTTACACATGTACCTATGAGAATAAAAAAATAAGATTAATAAGAGATGGTTGAATACACATGGCACATGCCTCAAGTCTAGTTTCATATATTTTGGCAAACTCCCTAATTACTTAACAATCTTCAGCAAACCACATTCCCAACTAAGCTCCATTTCCCAAATTGAAAAGAAAAAAGGAAATCTTATAAACTAAAACAACAATTGAATCAAGATTAAAAAAAAAAAAAATCATAAATTTTTAAGGCACTTGTGTATAAGCTTCAGCCATAATCTCAACGAAGCTAGAAAAGCAAGAAACAAAGAAATGTATAGCATTTGGTAAGAACAGACACTTTAACACTATCACTACATTTAAACAAATCCAAGACCTTTAAAAAAAGTTCAACCAGATAGTTCTAAAATCACAAAAGCAGGAAAGCAATGTTGGGAACACAATATTTCGTCCTACACTTATTAATCTATTAACAATTCAACAAACCACACTAAAAAAACATCCCAAGGCACCCACCACCATCTAATATTATTATCATCAGATTCCAAATTCAACCCTATACTAAATATTTCAACGAAGTTGCAAGACCTTCAACCAAAAAAAAAAATTCACGACTTTTTATCACCATTTCAACAAATTTTCACAAAAATCGACAGAGAAGTACCGTGGAAATTCCGGAAGAGATGATCGCACACGTATCTGGCGGCGTGGGGCCCGCCGTGACCGTCGTAGATCCCGACGAACGTCCCGAACTCCCCACTCTCGATCTGGCTCTGGTCCTCGAGCACCTGGTTGGCCTGGACCACCGCCATCGAGAACTCGACGCCGTCGCCGCACCGCCCGAGGTCCCGCCACCAGAGCAGCCCCTTCCGGCCCTCGCCGCCTCCACTAGACAAGCCGCCGCCGGCATTGCTCGGATCGAGAGGGCTCCAGCAGAGAGAGATCAGTTTCATCAGCGGTTCGAGCATCCCACATCTCTCATAACCCTAACCCGAGACGCCCCACCCGAAACCCTAGCAAGAACGAGCCTGAGATTATTACCTTCTTTCTCCTCTCGTTTGATTGATTTTGGACTCGAAGGGGAGAGGCGCAGGTTAGCGAGCGGGGGAAGGGGAGGCGCAGGTTAGAGTCGGTCTGGGGGAGGAGGAACAAGAGAGGAGGGAGAGGTTTTAGTTGTTTGGTGGAGCTTTCAATGTCTGTGCTGACGAGGCATTCGTTTTTTTTTTTTTTTTTTAAATAGTCATCGGGCAAATGAAGGCATCTACTAGTCCCGAGGGCCGGAGCTGGGCCGGCCCATTTTCGGCCTGCTTGACGCGGCCCTGGTTGATTGATGGTGGTGGGGACGATGACACGTGACACAGTGGCACGACATTTTGATCCGCGGTGCTTTCTGTGCACGTGGCATACAGCTGACTTCACTGCCAGCAAACCAAACTGGCAGGGCTCCACATCTTCAATTTTGACTCGATATTACATCGATGTCCGTGGATATTTGAAACCAATAGTTTCTAGTTTTGCGAGTTAACAGAAATTTCATGCAAACAATACTACCATGATCTCATTCTTGATCAAATAAAACTTCATACAACAATATATCACCAAAGTTTTATAAACTGCATGCATAGCAAAACACTTACAACCAGTATCGAAACACAACCTCAGAGACACCCTCCACCTCTTCCTGCCAACAAACATCCACTGCCAACTTCCCTCCACACGACCATTCAAACTTCACATCAGCCCCATTCAAGAACCCCCTCTCAGGCTTCTCGCTGGAGTAAACCAACAGCCTCCCCTCGCCCTTCACTCTGATCCTCACCTCACCATCAATGCACTCAGCACCAACAATGGTCCCTCCACTGTTCAGCATGTTCACCAGGCCAATAGGCGCGAACCTCGCGTTGCAGCCGGCGATCGTCCTGACGGGGACGAAGCTGAAGATCTCGAACGAGGACGGTTGGACTGTGATCGCGATCGGGTTTGATTTTGGGAGCATCAGGTCTAGTTTCTCGGCCTGGTTGAGATAGACTGCGTACTCCTCGGCCTCGCCCATTTCAGATGTCTCCTCCTTCTGGTCCCATTCGATGTCGTTGACATGGACCGTGCCCGAGACTGGCTTGTAGAATTGGGAGTAGCCTCTTATCTTGTGCTCCTTTGTGTCCCAGCCTGCTCCTTGGCAGTTGAATGCCCCAATCACACCTCCATACTGTTGAAATCTCAAGTTAGTTCTTGATTCAACAATGTAAAGATCCAGGCATTGCTAGAATTTGATCAACCATGGAATCAGTTGGTGTATGGTGGTTATTTAGCTTCATTTCTATCAAATTTTAAGCTTATAGATTACTGCTAAACTTAAACTAGAATCAAAGTAGTGTAAACTCAGCATCAATGCAGCATGGATAGCATACCTTGTTCAAGTTCCAAATCTTGAGAATGGTCTCCCCATCAAACAGAGGGTTCTTGAACAGGCAGTCTCTTGTCGGAAGAGCGAAATGGATGCACTTGGGGATGGTGCCATCAGGGAACACAAGCTGCCTGATGAGATCAAAGTCATGGCGGCCGACAGAATCGCTGAGATACACCGGTCCACCGCAGATGGCCCTGGATGCAGCGTGGTACCTGGCGCAGCAGTGATCGGACTGAAACATGTCCCAATCTGGCTGTATCATCTGGCCCATCCAGAGGCTGTTGTAGGCACAATGGATCATATGAACACCCTGCAACCAGTAGACCCCTAACGGGTCGCCATTTGGGTCCTGGAACCAGAAGTCATCGCCTGCTCTACCGAAAGATATCTGTGATGTCCCGAGGAAGAAGAAGTCGTTGCATTGCTGCATACTGCATATCATTCCTGTACCCTTGAAGTTTTTGATGAGGGACTTGGTCAAGCCATCGTAGTAGGCTTTCGCTAGCTTCACTCGGCCTCCATATTCCTCACTGACGTATTCGAGTGTCTGTGCAAATGATAAATGACAGATTGGCATCATAATCCTAGAAATGAAAATGCATGTAGAATAACATAGGGGAAAAGAAGTGAAAAATTGTTCATACATATGCTACATGTTCTGCTTAAAATGAGACACAAGCATGAGTTAAGTAGTATAATGCACATCAAGAAGAAAACACCAAAGAAAAAATTAGAGGTATTACAAGAATACGTTATCAGTGCTATGATCTGCTTAAAATGAAACAATGTCCGTATCTATTCTACATGTTCTGCCTAAAATGACAAACAAGCATGAGAAAGTAGCTTGAAAACTATAAACAGATACAAGAGAACAATGTAAATATCAATGATAAGCAATGAACAAGATTTGAGGTGAAATGAGAGAAGCTTACATGTATGACATCCACTTTGGCCCCAGTGATCCCAACACTGGAGAGATAAGAGTGCATTGCATCATAGAAACCTGTCACCTGATCAGGATGAACCAAACCAATGCCACCCTCCACAATCTTCACCACCGCGAGATCCTCCATCGTCCCATCCAACCCCGGAGACACCTTCACCGGCATCACCTTAGATTCAAACTGAGTCGCACCAGGCCTCACTCCCCCCCAAGCTCCACACAGAGCCTGCCACACATAGATATCATCCAAACCCCTAAGCCTCGTTCTCAAATCTCTGGTAAAAGCCTTAAACCCCACCTCGGAACCACAACAGTTCTGATCAGTCTCATCTACATCATCTTTGAATCCGTTATACAACTCATCGAGTTCTTCCCTCAGACGAGCTATTTTAGCATCGAGGATCGATACTTCAACACTGTTTCCAGACCGGAGCGCCTTGCACCTGGCCTTCTCGGCCTGTTCTACCTCACATTGCTTGGAGATGAGCATCTTGGTCCTGTTCGTGTCGTAGGAAGGACAATTCTTGCCCAGAAAGCTCCCAGGTTTGTACTTCCTGAATCTGTCACACTCCTCGAACCGATACAACCTGGCAGTCATCTGTTGGCCACCAATGACGAGGTTCTCTGTTCTTCCTCCATCAAAGTCTATGCTCTGCCATCCATCATCAATTATAAGAAATCGTAGCGAAAAGCCACCATCGTAGAAGTCGTTAACCCCGTGCCAGACTCCACGGGGATCAACTGTCAAGTAGAATGCATCCCATGTGCACCAACCAAACTTGTCAACAAAGGAAGGCAGTGATTTCTCCTCCAACAGCCTAAATGTGTTGAGATGGACTCTTATGGAGGTGAATGCTTCCTTCATCAAGTTATATGGGTTGTCGCCAAAATGCACATAGGCTATGGCTTTGAAAGAAGAAGCCTGGACTTGGTTCGACCCGCTTTCGGCCCAGATCATCATTTGGTTGTCTGGACCAGGATGAAGGGCTGACCGGAATCGGCCCTCAATTAAAGGAATGAGGAGGACATAGGAGTTGAGCTCACTGAGGTTGAAGAGGACCCATTGGGTCTCCATTTGAAGTTCTGAACTACTGGAGCCAACCCACATAGTGGACCACCATGTTTTGAACCTGAAAACACTGAGGAAGTTTCTGTTCTCAAATTGACCTAATGGGTTTTTTAAAAGGCTTGATGGATTGGTTTGGGTGAAGCCAAGGAAGCCACCTTTGTGGGAATTGGAGTGAGCTTGGTTGATGAGATGAAGGGGTGCTTCAGAGTTTTGGCAGATTGAGGAGAAGCTGGTGAAGGACACATTGGTGGGAACTTGGGTTAGGAGTGGGATCCCTTTGATGGACAGAATTCCATTGGAGAGTGAGAAGAGGGGAGGGGGCATGGTGGGATCCACTGGTTCACTTGGTGGTGCCATGGATTGAAGAGTTGTGAGAGAGAGAGAGAGAGAGAGAGAGAGAGAGAGAGATGATACCTGTTGGAAAGAGAGAGCAAGGTGACAAGGAGCTCAATCAGCAAAGGAACCCAATGAGGAAAGCCAAGAGAGGACAAATGTATTTATAAAGAGATAAGGCTGAGAAGTGCAATTTTTAGGTGGGCTGAATACCCTAGAATCACACACATACAAACTTGTGAGGTCACTGAGGTGGCACTGACATATTTTGCCACCAAACATACTAGAATCATGTGCAAACAAGAAAGCCAAGAATTTGATCTCTTTTTTAACAAACTTCACCCTCTGCAGCTGTGGATTGCAAATTTATCCTTCATGGCATATCAATTTACATGCATTCACATCACAAGTTATAACTTTGTAAACTAAAGATCATAATCAGACAGTACATTTTTTTGTCAAAAATTTCAGCTTTGATTTACCATCAAAGCACCTGGTTCCTAGTCTGGCAAGCATAAACACAGATCATAGTTGCTCATCCTTACAAATTAGAAATCCACAGGGGGGGGGGGGGGGGGGGGTACACACACCAAAATGCAAATTTGTACGCATGAACAAAACAGAAAAGGAGAAGAAGAAGATTGAGAACTACTAGTTCTGTTAATATTTAAAATCAAAGTTCAGAGCTTTCTCTTTTGTCACAGTATCTCACTTACAACAGTATCAATATAATATTCTGAGTGACCAATGAGTTTTGGGCAGCAAGCAGCCAAAATAATAAAGTCAGGACCCCAGTGAACAGGGCAATTGATGGCAAGTTCTAACTAGAAAGTAGCTGGTGCTAACTTGTTGCATATTTATGATATAAATTAACAATAAGCTAACAGAATAATACCAAAAGAAGCAAGATCATCAATGGACCCAGTCTTTTACAGATACTGGTAGTTGAGTAGGCTACACAAGAACACTTGAGATTTATGTACAGAAATGGACTTCCCATTAGCACCCAACCACCACCATCTAGACCTATACACCACATATAATGTAACTGGAAGTTCCTGGAGTCCATGAAGAGAAAAAGCTTGTCACTTTGTCTAGGACTCTAGGATTTTCCAATTTCCACAAATAATTCCAACTCCCATTTTTCTGGCCAAAAGCTAATGAGCAAAGATCCTACAGGTGGAGAAACCTACCTCTTTTAAAAGACAGAATGTCCACTCTTTTAAAGCTTAAAAAAGCATTGATAGTTTCTTGAGGTTGATCAGCGCCGAAGAACAGAGAAAAAAATGGATCGCGATTCTGGATCGGCTGGTTCCTTGAACCTTCAACAAGCATCAGGAGCCTGCAGCAGTGGACCTGGAATTTACAAGAAGATAAAAAGTTTGCTTAGCAATGTAGCAATAATATGTGAAGGAGTGCAGCCACTAGGAAATTAACATAAGAATAGATTGTATTGAACATGAAAATTTGATATTTTGTTGACAGATAATAAGACAGATTCTATTACTGTGTCTCAAGTTCAAATACAACATGTTACAGGCTACACCACGAGCCCCGTATTGTGCTGTGATTTATACAAGAAATTAGTGTTTCAATCAAGATTCTAGTAAATGTTTTTACAACTACGGAGAGTTAGTAAGCATCCACAGCCACCAAAAACCATCTCTACATCCAGGCATCCTACAACATGGGACGATCATTCCTTTTTTGTGTGTCATCAATCATCTAATGCAATTGTTCTTCCGCGAATCAAGCATCTCCGTCGGTGTAGGAAGAATTTCGCACTCACGATTTCGGAAACGATTCAAAAGCTGAGCATGGCTTCGCCAAGAAAATAAACAACGTAGGTTCTGCATCCCGAGAGCTTGATTGCAATTTGCACCTAACGATAACTGAATTGTGCTTCCAAGCAGGTGAAGAGTTATAACTTTCCATGAAGCGGGGAGCATAAAAGACTCGTCAAAGGATTTCCAAGCTGACACCACCTTAGTCCTGGGCGTTCAGTTTCGCAGCATTCTGTGCTGTGTCTCTGTGAGCAGAACGCTGATGCGTCTGAGACTGAACAGCATACTGCCTCTGCAAATCTTTGAACTGTTCAAGGAGTTCTCGGAATGTAGGTCGGCATTGTGGATCACTGTTTGTATGATTGCAGGTTTGAAGTTAACATGAATGGTGCCACAAATGGAAGATAGAAAGCAGCTATTTAAAAGGTAGGTGGGATTGTACTGACCTATGCCAACAACTCTCAATAATCGAGACCCACCGTGGATCCAAGTCTCTTGGGAGCTCTAACCTTTGGTTCATAAATCCTACAGCTCCGATCACCTTGATGCATAAAATCAATGTTAAGCAAGTATTTTAAACATATCTAGTTACTTGAGTGTAACAATGATGTGCCTCAAAACCCTCCCAGACTCAATCCTCATTGGAAACTTTTGTTATCATACTAAAAAGATTGGTTAAGTTTTTAACCTCTGGGTGCACAACTTGGATACACACAAATGCATTAAGACAAAGAAAAGTAAATAGAACAACAATTTCATCTCCTGAAGACAAGGCAATCATGGTGTCAAGGATATTTAAAGATCCATGAGTACAATGAAATAACAACATTTATCCTTTTTTCTAGAAAAGGGAGATGTAGAAGTGGTAAAATGAGCTCCTTAACTCCCTAGTGGATTTGATTTGTAAACTGTGAAGAGAAAGGGGAACAGTTGCATTCGCTTATCCTTGTCGTCTAGAAGTAGATCAAGAGAGAAAGAAGTTGGTACATTGAGAAGTATAGTTGAGGATTTTATTATAAGATCCCAAGTATCTAACCAGCTTGGATATGTTATAGATTGTACCCAAACGAGCAATTTCACAAAATGAACAAAGGGACACCTGCATTGAGTTGAGAGTATCCCAAGGGATCTTCTCAGTGACAATCTCCCATAGTATTACTCCATAGCTGTACACATCGGACCTGTTACCAACATACACAAGTTCAATATTTCGTGCATCTCTTACTGTCTCAGAACATACGCGGATCAACAACAAAAAATGTAGTATACTACACTATATTGAAACTGAACATACTTCTCATCTGAAGGCTCATTGCGAAGAACTTCTGGTGCCATCCATTGAGGCTATAAAGCAAGAAAATACGGGTTATCAGCATCAATTTAATGATTGCATATTCTGGAACGAGCACATGCACTCATGCAAAATAATCAACAACAGGTAAGTCAGAGGTCTAAATTCCACAAGTCATTGTATGTGTCAATACCGTTCCTTTCCCAGTTTTCGTTGTCAGATATGTTTCATGCTTTAAACGTGAAAGACCAAAATCCCCAACCTGTTAAGCAGGAAAAGTTATAAGACAAAAAAATGTGAAGCATAACCAGGGGATGAGGTAAATGTCCCTGGAGTACTAAAAACCAAACCTTCACAGTCCAATTCTTGTCGACTAACAAATTGGACGACTTTAAATCACGATGAATGATCGGTGGATTGCAATGATGAAGATAATTCATGCCCCTTGCCTGCAATAATTATTACTGTTTGAGTGGTACTAAATAAGAGGTCAATGTAGAAGAGAAAACAGTTAAAAAGTCTCCCAAGAGTACTTTAGAAAGTGACCACTGGATCTTACTTTTCAGCACAATAACATCTGTGGGTGTGTAATATAATAAGTTGGAGAGATGACCACAGGATGGGGAAGAAAAAAGCAAGTCGAAATAAGACAATACCTATTCCAAAAGTTTCAAATGACTACCACAATGGGCACTACCTTCTCCCCTCTCCATCTTCACATGAAACAATACCGGCAAGTTGAGCCAGTGATACATAATTCCAGACTTTGGCTCATTTACTAAGATAGATAAATAGATAGAAGATACCTAGCTAGATAGACAATACCCATCTACTAAGGATGAGCACCACAAAAAGGAAACTGTTGCAAGATCTTCCATGGACTCCCTCATAATTTAAAATGTTAAATTACAGACTAAGTAAATACAGGGTCAAGGTTGAACTAGTCTACTCACGATATCCAATGCCATGTGAATACGCCTTCTCCAGTCAAATCTGGTCGTGTTCCTTTGAAGCAACCGAAACAAGCTCCCACTGCCATAGAGGTGGATATCATTAAAAGTTGAACAAAACAGCAGTAATATTTCCAAATAAACCACAATAACCAATGTACGAACATCATGTTTTTAAATTGAAGCCTACTTTCACATAAATATATGTATAATTTAATAGCCTTCTGTCCCAATCACAAATCATCAAAAATACAAAATATAATGGTCACCTACTAGAGTGTGATTATGATGATTGATTGATTCACTGCTTCCCTGTCACTACTCACTAGCATATATACACAGGTACTTTTGTTTTCTGTAACTTTAAATTCACCAGTAACTTGAGGTGGACCTAAGGCAACTGTCAGACTTTGCGTTTCCAATGATTGTCTCTGTCTTGCATCTGATTATGTTTTTCCAGAAAAAGTTATGCCTCAGTTTTCATTCTGAGTGCTTTGTGCGGTTATTCTAATAGGATAGTCCATATTGTACTCCTCTTTTCAACTGACCTCTGGATTAAAAAAATCCAGGTTACTGTGTGCTAAATTTGCTTGAAAAATTTATTTACTCCCTTTCAGCTAAATCCGTCAAAGAAGGCATGCTATGCTCCTAAGAGAACAGCTGAATGGTAGCACCAAACTAAAAATAACTTACTTCCTATTTATATTGCAATCACATTTCAATCGCGAAAATGTATCCTTGTCACACAAGTACCAAATGTTGGTATTTTGGGTGCCTCACATTCATTGGAGAAGACTACACGACAAGGTGGAGGAGATTCCAACAAATTCAACAGTCAGAACTGTTAAGTTGTGAAGCCTAATTATTGCCTTGATGTTTTGCCGCCCGATGTTTTGTTGCCCGATGTTTTGTCATTACGCGGATCGATATGCACGGTCAGGTCGCCACGGGGGTTAAAAGAGGGTGGGGAGCCCCTCTCCCAGGCACGGTTCAAAGACTCGGCCGAGTCGGAGACGAGTCGGCCGAGTCGTATCCGTCTCGGCCCGCTCCGAGACGAGTCCGAGTCACAAGTCACGAGTCGGTCGACTCAACTCAGAGGAGACCGACTCGGCCGAGAATTGGAGTTGACTCGGCCGAGTCGACCGAGTCGACTCCGATTCTCGGTCGAGTCAGCTCGAAATGTATATTCACCCGTGACGAGCGGGTATAAAGAAAAAAAGAAAAGAAAAAAACTTATCTCTCTCTCGCTCAGATCCGGAGATCGCCACCGCTGCCCGATCGTCGCCGCTCAGATATAGACCCATAGCTGCCCGATCGCCGTCGGCCGCTCCTCTTCAGTCCCAGGTGATGTTCTTTCCTCTCTGTCTCTTTCCCTCTCCCTTCCTCTGTTTCTCTCTCTCCTCCCTCTCTCGCCCGCTCTCCATCTCTCGCCCTCTACATCTCCCGTCTCTCTGTCTCTTTCCCTCCCCCTCCATTTGTTTCTCCCCCCTCCCTCTCTCACCCGCTCTCTTTCTCTCCCTTTCCGTCTCCCGTCTCTCTCTGTCTCTTTTCCCTCCCCCTCCATCTCTCTGTTTCCGATCTCTCCCCTCCCTTCTCCAAGGTATAAGAGAAGCAGATAGTGATGGTGGTGGTGAAGATGTAAGGGTTTTATCTAGTTCTAGTAATGATGATGGTGAAGATGGTGATATGATGACAGTGACGATGGTGATGGCGGCGGCGGCGTTGATGATGATAATAATGAGGGCAACAATAGTACTGATGGAGGAACTTATAGTCTTGAAGGTCATATGCAAATGTTGAGCTTGACATCAGGCCAACATTATGGTGTGATATATGTACATGACTACAGACCACAACTTGAGAGATCTACGAGTACTAGTATCGGTTTATCTACTTACCGCAGAGATAATTATGATGATGATTTTGTGCTTCATCCCAATTCAATGTGAAAATAACTACATTAGCATGTATTTATGAATGTAGTTTGTGCAATTTACTATATTGTGCATGTATTTTGATATGCTTCTACCGACAACACGTGTATTTATGCTTTCGTTTTATGTTTAGTGTGCTAGGTGATATATGTTTTGGATATGTGATAAATGAATGTGGATGTCTACATTTTTTTAAGATTTGTCGTGATTTTTTCAGAATTTTTTGAGATTTTTATATATCGTTTTGCGTGTATCGCCCGAGACCGATCTGAGTCGCCGAGACCGATCCGTCTCAGTGCTCGCCGAGTTGGCGGCCGAGACCGCGACTGTGAACCATGCTCCCAGGGGCTCAGTCGAGGAGGGTGAAGCACTCCGGGGACTTGGAACAAAATTACTTTAAGAAGTCTCTCTTGCAGATCCCGGAGCAAGGGCGAAGCACTCCTAGTAAAGAATTAGGCGAGTTCGAAATTTCAGGTTGAGGGCAAGGTCAGAATCTCACTCCGGAGTAGCAGCTTAGCATCACTACAGAGGAGCACTCTGAAGCATTAAGCGGAGGTACACTCCGAAGCGATAGTGCAGAGTAGCACCGCGAAGATACATAGCAGAGAAACGGTCCAGTCTGAAAGCTTCGTAACCCGTGAAACTTTGGGGAACACATCAAGAGCAGTTTGGTGGTACCTTTTAAAAGCTGATACGAAGCTTTCGTAAGCTCTGCGGCAATTTTTAGATTCCGAGTTATTTTCTGATTTAGATCTTGAAAGGGTTTCTGAATCTTTCTTTCTAAAGGCGGTTGATTGGATGGTTAGAATGGTTTTACTGAATATTTAAAAGGTCTAGATTTATCCTAGAAGTCTATAAAAATCCCTAGTTGTGAATTTTAAGTTTACATGAGAGATTGTTCCATTAGTTTCATCCACTTTGCATTGAGAGTTTGAAAGATTCTTGTGTGAGATCCTTGTAAACTCTATTTTTGCTTCTCAAGTTAATAAGAATTTCTCCTCCTCCCACAAAATCTTGTGTTCTTGATTTGTGTTCTTACTCTTGTGATGAACAAGTTATGTTACTTGCTACAGTAGATCGCTCGATGTTTTCATTGCTACTCTTATTGTTTGATAGTGTTTATCACAACACCAAATGGACACTTTCTGAATGCTCCGATATTATGGTAGGCGCTTCTCAATATGTTCTTATTTTCATATATACATCTATAATACACAATGTCGTGTTGAGATATGATTTTTCTTTAAATTTCACATCAAAGAGATTGAAAGAAAAAGGTATCACAACAATTATCTATATAAAATTGCAATGCTCTTAGGGCTGGTTTCGACATAGAAGGGAGATATGTCGGGTTATTAGTTGTTACATTATGGAAGGTGAAGATGAAGAGTCACCAACCTTGACCTATATACAGTCAACAAAGGTATGAAAAGTTCAAGTTTTCAAATGTAACATCCTCTTAAATTCAATATTAAAAACTTACAAAAAAATCCATGTTCTTTTAGTTTGTGTCTTCTCCATGTCAAGTCATGCTTAGGATTATTCTGGAAGCTTGTTTATGTCGCACTGTTTTAAAACGCCCCATACAGCCGTTGTTTAAAGGTAGCACTCCATGCAGTTTCACTTCTGCCTAAGCAGTAGGTATAAAGCCCCTGATGCACTGCAGGGGCGGGAAGTCCCTAAAGTGCTTGGAGCCCTGCCTTAGCATAGCCCGCGCTTCACCCTGCTTTCTAGCAAGCCAATGGGTGTAAAGTCTTTTCTTACATCTTCGAGCATTTTATTTTGTACAATTGACCTGAGAAAAAACTGCTTTGGTTTCAGCAAGCTCCCTCTCTCTGCCGCCATCTTTCATTTTAGCAATCATGCAGTGGCGAGCCAAGGCTCCAACAAGTTCTCAAAGAAAGTTATGATAGTTTCACCCATCTTTTTTAAAATTTTTAAATTATTTGTATTGATGTTTATTTGTCTTTAAGAGGCTTGAGTGTATTTATTGTACATAAACTCATGTAAATCATTAAAAAGAATTTCTTGAATGCGATATCTGGTACAGTGTTGCAGAACAAACCGTGGAAGAAACTCCGTCACAATGCAAAGACGCTCAGGAGAAGTAACTGCACCCATGAAAAGTAGTATATTTGGATGTCGTAGCCTCTTCATAAGTGACACCTGCACCAATAAGAACATGTTAACAGTGTGATACGAAACGAGCTACAACATATTCCATGTTATAGCATAACTCAATAGACTGGTTCTGTCCAACAGCTGATCCCAGATTTATGTAGTGCTGAAGAGAAGGGCATGTTATCTTGTCCTTCGAACTTCGAAGAACTTCTGTAGCAAGTTCTTTCTGTACAATCCCACAAGGCCAGAATTATTATTCTTTATCAGTCACAAATCCCATACCAGTAGTGTGATTCATTGGAACATTGAATTTCTGCTCCAGGCAAAACACAATACTTGAGAATAAACTATTTTCATCAACTTAACTAGATACCAAAAATACATGCTTTATATCATCAACATCAGCACTAAGAAGAATCAGAGGAATAAATCAAGAGAAGTGACTCCATGCTTGTGTTGTACCACCAGATTCATTTCCATGAAATACCCTCAACACATAGCTGTGGCCAGAGATAAAATCATCAGCTTGTCACCTTCAGCAAGTGGATTTGATCTTGACAAATAGTTGGCCAAAATTGTGAGAAGGTTATTCGAAAAGTGAAACAGCTCCAACAAAGTGATAAGCTGGAAAAAAAAAATTAATGGTTAAGGTGTGTGGCGCTCTCTTCTTTTCAAATGGAAATAATTTCCCTGCTTGTATGGGAATCTACTTGTTTCCAAACAGAGGCTGATACACAAGAGCCTGCCTACCGGTCCTCAGAGTGTGTGGGCCCCTTGTGCCCCCCTATATGTTTGGGGACAAGCATGTATAAGTATCATTTCTTTTAAAATGCGCATGTTTGAATACCATACTTCCATAGTGCTCACACAAATTACATGCATTTAATGCATTAACTAGAACTGGCACAATGATTCCTACAACACCACCAGATTTTTCAATCTATCTGAACATAATATATTGAAACACTGATTCTGAACTTTTGATGCATGGCCAATATTAAGATGTGCCAACAAATAACTTTTTTCCCCCCTAGATATGATTCAACACTAGGGAGCACAGACACTCTAAATGTGGAGCCGTGACGTGTAGGACACGTGTCAAACACAAGGTCAGACATGATTCTTCTATTTTCTATGTACATTCTAAAATTCGTTATGTGTTCAGGTGTCGTATCGTATAGTGTCTGCATCGGTGTGTCCGTGCCCGTGCAACATAATTTCAGCCTCTTCGTGATAATAAAAAACTATAAGCATACAAGATAATAATGTTCAAAACAAAAATGCAAATTTTGATATTGCAACCCACCTCTTGCCTAAAGGAATGTATTACTTCATCTGAATATTCTTGCCTTGAGAATACTTTAACTGCAACGTCCTGCAAGTGAACAAGAAATGTTTAGCTCTTTAAAGGAAGAATAGTCCAATTCTATCAAAATCATTTATAAAGTCTGTGACAACTTCAAGAGAATGGGATTAACAAGCATAATGCATTATGCCATTAGATTAATGTACGTCAAGCTCTTCACAATGTTCTTGAGATAAATATTTTTTGCAGCTCTTTTTTGAATTATTTCAGACTAGACAAAAAAAGTTTCTATTTAAATAACCCACCGAACAACAACATATTAGCTGAATGTGGGATATGTCAGTATGAATAACACACAATATAGGATACGTCAGTAAGAATAACAAACCATCAATGAAATATTTGATGTATGCTAATAGCAGCCTAAATAACAAGGGTAACTTAGAAAAGGATGATCTGTGCATCTGACTCCATTGATTCCCCATCAATATATGACAAAAATTGTTGGTTCTAGCATTTGGCATAGGAAAAGCAGGCGAAACTACTTAACAGAACTAGCGGTTAGGACAAAAAATAGTTACTCATGCACCTTGCCAATCATCAACACAATATTTATACAGCAATCAGCATGAACATTGTCAGCCACTTAAAGGTACTCCATTTGGCGGATCAATACATGGTTCTTATAGCCTTATACTTAAAACATTTTCCTACAGTGAGCTATAAGGATCGTTGCCCATGATGACTTTATACTTGGAAAAGAAGGCTTTCCATGGTAAAGCAGGCATCAGATATACAAAGATGTTTTCTATTACTTCCTTGTGAGAAAGGAAAAGTCTTTTAGAAGACTAACTTACCAAAAGAAACAGAAGAAAACAACAATAACCAGCCAAGTGAAAATTCAAGTCTGTCAAACTAGAGACTACTACATAATGATTTTGACACCGAGTTCCATACATTAAATAATCATATGAGCATGAATTAACCAAAATTAATGTAAGTTCAGTAACAACGTCACAAATGATGAGATGATCGGTCTCACTAGGTTAACTTAATGAAACATTTGAAGAAACGATAAAGAATGAATATCTCTGCAATTCATACAACAGAACCAAGTAACAGCATATGCACAGAATATTTATAGTGAACACTGGAACACTCCTCGTAGGAACAAAGAGAAGCAATGAATGAACTTACCGAGCCATACCACAAAGCATGATATACAGTTCCACAAGAACCTGCTCAAGCAAAAGAAAATCCATTAAGATAAAAAATCTATGAGAAACATCAATAAGAAAAGGAAAGTGGAGAATATTAAAATATAAAATGCCAATAAAAAACCATTTTTAAAATAGTTTTAGCCATATTAGCTCAGAGGTAACTGCCATTGAAGCAGTTACCCTGCACCATCCACCAAAATCAAATTTTTACCCTAATTTTTTGGGTCAGCCAGATAAATCCACTTTCCATTTAGCTCTCTCAACGACCATGTCCACTGTCAGAAAATAATGCCCATGCAGGATGTACCCAATAACCAAAATACTTAGGAAGTTAGGATTAAACACTGAAATTAAAACCAAAATGAAATTAAGATAGTTGATCTTCAGATATGTCCGCTTGACAATCTGTTGGCCAATGCTTCCACTATGAAAAAGAAGGATCTAGATGTTTTCAAACAAGATATGATGGGAATCACTTTTAGTTGCTTTCTATTATAGTCTTTTTATTTGTTTTTATTGTAGGTTTTACTGTTTAGTCTCACATCACTTGCGATGGGAATTTTCCCTTGTAGTAGCCAATTTAAAGAGGCTCAACACAATGAATAAGGTAGACAATGATTAAATGAAAATTTTCCGGTTAAAGTTTTTTGAACTCTCAAGTTCTTGAGATTGGGGTGTGAAGCTCGTGGCGTAAGGGGTGTGAAACTCAAATCTATCTGTTTCTTATCTCTAAACCCTAATTTATATTTCTTATTTTCTTGTCAAAACTCTAGTTCCCAATTTTTAGTTTGAAAGTGATTGTGATCCTCCCGTATATATGAGTTTAGTATCAG
Organism: Agave tequilana; assembly: GCA_038442645.1. NCBI lineage: Eukaryota > Viridiplantae > Streptophyta > Magnoliopsida > Asparagales > Asparagaceae > Agave > Agave tequilana. The sequence goes on along the minus strand of JAVJIF010020094.1, from coordinate 39,752 downwards.
AGTTTTGCTCTCAATCCCCTTCCAAATTTTTCCTAGCTTCAAACCCTAGCCACTCTAGAAACCTTAGATCTATTCAAAAAGAAAAAGAAAAAAGAAAAAAAAATATTACTATCAGAAATCCAAAATCAAAATTTCCAACAAAATCCAATCCTTCATTGTACACTTCCTTCTCAAAAAAAAAAAAATCCTCCTATTCATCTTCCTCCCCCTCTTTTCTCTCTCAACCCTAGGGGTTTTCACCGACGACGCAACCACCACACCCTTCATCACCCCCCTCAACTCCGCCTCCAACTGCCACCATCACCATCATCATCAAAACCACCACCTACATCTTCACCACCCATCTCGAGAGACCAAAACACAGCCACCTCCTCTTCCTCTTCGTCTTTCTCCTTGCTGCTACCACCGTCACTCTCTCCTCCAACTGAACCCATCACCACCTCTCGCTGATCTCACCGCCTCAATGCTCCGCCATCATCTCCGAAGCAGCTCAGGCCCCGACGACCTCGCCACGAGCTCTGCCGCCATCCTCGCCCACGAGCTCCACCATCGATCTCGCTGGAGCTCCGCCATCGTCGAATCCCCATCGCCGCCGCCGCCAAGGCGAGAGCCTTGTGCCAGGAGCCCTAGCTTGATCGGGTGGAAAAAGAAAGTGAATTGGGTGAATTTATAGTGAATTCATTTGGACTGGTTTTGAGCCCAACCCGACTAAATAACTTGTTAGCTAATCGGTTTGAATCGGGTCGGATCCACAAACCAGACCCAAACTCGATCCACTTCCACTTCACCTAGTCTAGGTTTGATCCAAACTAAGCCAGGTCAAACCAGACTTGAGTTGAGCTGACTCAGTCGGCTCAACTCAACTGAGTCAACTCAGTCTTGCAACAGCACAACCTCAGTTCAGAGCTTATTTCTCCCCGTTCAGAGTCTGTTTCGAGCTCTGATAGAAGTGTTGGGTTCGTGGTTGAGTGCCAGACCACTGAAGAAAATTTATAACACTTGAGTAGCAGATCCAACCTCCACGAGCCCGTGTTTGGTGCCGGTACTGTCCCTAGAGCAAAAAATCAGTGTTTCAGGCCACATTTTCAGCCCGATTTGAGTCCAATTTACGCCACTGAGATATTTGGATGACCTCTGATCTTTATACACTGAATTTTATTCATGAGATTTTACTTTTATGAAAAATACATATATACTAATGGTGATGAAAAAGAAGTTGAAAGGGACGTGTATGCAACTCTCCCGTATTTTTAGGGTTCTAATGATCATGATGGATATGAAAAGTGAGAAAACTATCTTGAAATTTTTTTCAGTTATTTCTCGTTGACACCTGAGCAGAAGTGTCAATATGCCCAATTGAAGCTGGGTGGAGAAGCTCATTAGTGGTGGGAAGACAGTCATAACAACTGTCGAGATTGGTTTGTCTTACAAAATTTTCTTCATACTCGGTACGCTCCACACCTTGAGAGGCACAATTCAGTGATCTGGTCATTGAATGTAAGAAAATCCATTGGTATAGTGAAGATTCTAAAATACAAGACGGTAAAGGTTATTGAAGATCTAGAAATAGAGCCAGAAGTTGATGATAAGCCAGAGCCATGACCAGAAGTTATTGCTGAGTTGGTGTCATTGTAAGAAGAGATTTTCTCAAGACCCACGAAAGTTGTAGAGTTGCCTATTGAGACCCTTGTAAATCTTCCAGCAGAGTCTACTATGGAGCCAGTACAATCTTTGACAGTTATGAGGACTTCATTATTATTGAGGTCGCCCGATAGTACAACCCCTTGCAAATATGTCTACACGAGACAGGTTTCCAGGAGATTAGGATACTTATTGTGCAAAGTGCAGTCGATTCAGTTTTCATCATAGATGATTCACATCTATCTGCTACCTGTGATTGGCTCGACCTACCATCCTTCACATTCGATCTGTCATAAAAATCAGTTCCACATCCACCACCTTGGTTCAGCTATGACGCGTTTGTGCTACTTTTCCGACCACCACCTTAACCTGATTGAGAATGTGTGATGAGGTTCAACCCGGTTGTGCTTGTCTTGCTACTTACCACTGCATTACCCGGAGATGAATGTTTTCAAGCCGGGAAAATTAATGGGAATCACTTTTAGTTACTTTCTATTGTAGTCTTTTTATTTGTTTTTATTGTAAGTTTTTATTGTTTAGTCCCACGTCGCTTGCGATGGGGAATTTTGCTTTGTAGTAGCCTATTTAAAGAGGCTCAACTCAATGAATAAGATAGGTAATGATTAAATAAAAATTTTCTAGCTAAAGTTTCTTCAGCTCATGAGTTCTTGAGATTGGGGTGCGAAGCCCGTGGTGTAAGGGGTGTGAAGCCCAAATCTATCTTGTTCTTGTCTCTAAATCCTAATTTCTCTTTTCTATTTTCTTGTCAAAACCCTAGTTCTCAATTTTTAGTTTGAAGGTGATTGTAATCCTCGTGTGTTACATCAAGGTAAGCCCTAAAGGGCATTAAATAACCAGTTCTTTCTCTAAAACAATAAGTTTCCAATATTCCCACTTCAATAAGCAAGTCTTTGATGATAATCACACGCACATAATAAAAGCATTCCAGCAAAAAGCAAGGAGTTGGTACCATATAAATTTTTTTAATGAATTTTCAAAAGAGAAGAAATGTTTATGAGAATCTCAGATTCTATTATGCATCTACGAAGTGAAGAAGCTTGGTGTTACTATAGCAGACCTGATGACATTCTCTGACAGATAATCATATTAGGACATGAAAAATACTCATTATGATGGTTAGAGGAACATATTGGACTAAAGGAAAGTGAAGACAATCCTTTAAGTATGTTCCACAAAGACTAGAAGACACCTTGCTTTGGGCTGCAATGAAGCAACAGAACAATTTACATACGATAAGGCTACATATAACGTCTGTCATGCCCATACTCTTTGGTATACAACCATACACAATAATAAACTGATCTGCGCCTATTACTTATGTAACAAATAATAAAAATGTACCATTGCAACTTACTTTTCAAAAAGACGAGAAAAAACAGGACGGCCCTCAAAGAAAAAGATGCAAGAATAATCTGATATGCTCAAAGGTGGCGATCGATTGGATATGCTACAAAACTAAACCTACTTTTGGGCATGTACAAATTCATCTCTCCAAGTTATGATATAAGAAATGGGTATAAACAATATCTAGCGAAACATGGTATTTCTTAGACCACAAAAAACTGAGTACAAAATAGTTGTCGGGTATAAAAACTATAAGATAAAACCTTGTTGCTTTTTATTGTTTGGTAGGTGCAAAGTTGCTTCTTGTCTTAGTAACCACCCTTATACTGTTTTCAAATGTTACCAAGAGAAAGCACCCGCTAACCCTAACTGTGAGGCCCATCTTTCCTCCCTTTAGTGCAAATAATAGAGGTTCAACGCAAAGCTACTCTGCTATTCTCTCCTACAAGGGAAGTCCATATGGAGAAGCAAACAACACACTAGCTCTTTGTCAGTCTACCTCAGGCATGCATTTTGGTTTACTCTTTTATCAAAGCCCACCATAAAATATGCATTTAAACAACACAAGAAGTAAATGCAACTAATATATAACCAACTTCCTGTATAATGGCTTGTATACTAAAATTAATCTGCAATATCAGCTTTTCTCGGCTCTCAATAAGTATAAGAGATCAGTAGTGCAATAGACATCTGTGATATGGACCATCTGAGCTAGCTATCAGCATTGCTGGTGGAAGCAAAAATGAAATAAAGATAACTGTTTTTATAGATAATGTGGCAAGATGAGTCTAACAATTTATTTTACTAGAGGCACAACGCACAAGCCACAAACTGCAGGTCTTTCAAGATAACATTATTGTGATAAAAAAAAAAAAAAGTATCACGTCAAAACTCGGTAAATTGGTTTGAGAAGCAACAAAGCGTCTTGAAATGATATTAGTTTAATTGACCCAATAAAATATGCCTGTAGTGAGAAGAAACTGAAATCAAGCCATAATACAATAAAGAGAAAGGCATGGTTTATTGCATCAAGCAGTGAAGGACCAAAGAAAAGCAAATCATGCTTCAACAAGGTCAGGTATATAAAGAGAGACCTGAGGAGAGGTGGTAAGATAAGTGACTTGTGATAAGGCGGTCACAAGTTCAAGGCACGCCACAACTACATAATGGGCAGAACTTTCTTGCCCGCATTAGGAGAGGGCGGAAGGGAACTTCCTTACGTTCAAAACTAAAAGACAAGTATATCTACGAAGGAAACCAAGTGCAATACAAATTTGAGTTTAAAATGGCACTTAAGTAAAATAATGTCAAGATGACTTCTTAGGCTGTTTTCCAGATATCAAGAGGTCATCTATGATTGTATAGGACAACTCTCAGTCTCTCTGAAATAACTGGACAGAGAAACACATACATAACAGGTCATATCAACACAAATATCTGAAAGCCCAATAACCTTTACAAACAATACAGTAATAGCAACTGTAACGGATAGGCATTTTTTGTTGAAAAATGACATGGGATGTGAAATTTATTACATGTCTTGTGAAGCTTATAACGTATGAACTTTAGGAGAAAAAGTAAAGATTTATACATCCATTTGAGAAGAGGGCTACCTTGACCTATCTGCTCTCCAATTGTCAGATCCTCCCATAAGATCTCATAGTCTAAGCAGTCAGTCTCCGTATCCACCTTGTGAATGGCACTGCTGCTGGTGGTGCTTCCGTTACTACTGGCACTGCTTGTGCTGTTTGCATTATAAAAGGACCAGGATCCTGTAGCCTCATTACCCGGCTGGTTGCTTTCATTGACCTGACTTTCTGGCTTACCACTAGATTCAGAAGCCTTTGATTGACTTGCGTCACTTTCTTGGTCACTGTGTAACCATGGCCAAACAAACCGATTCTTTGTATCAGGCCCATCATGCTCATTCCCTCTCCAGGGCCATGATAACCCCTTCTTAGTGATCCAGGCCTCTGCTTTTGAGCTTATGATCTTGTGAATTCCTGCCTTTCCTTCAGCATCCTCATTACCTTTAGTTGTTTTCCCAGGAGACCTTTCCTCATTGGGTGCAGAAGAAGATACACCAAAGGGGCAAGGCGGTATGTCACCTCTAGGTGTGCTAGCTCCACTTGATATTGCATCCTCCTTGTGCGCTAATGCTGCTTCATGGTCAGAATACTGGCTGTCTCCACTTCCACCTTCACGGTCCATATTCTCATTTGTCCTTATCCGGGAGCGAACCTTATTTGTGACCTTAGTGGCTTGTGTTGTCACCTTAGTTGCCTGTGTTAGTGATAATAAACATAAAATTAGTTTCCTGTATTAGTAATAAAAACAGGCAACATAGAATACACCTAAAAGAAAACATAAAATTAGGGTCTAGAGATTATATTAAGGCATTTCCGTATCTATTTTGACATTAGAAATTAACTCACCAGATTTGATATTTTGGAGGCAATGGCTGCTTGGAGAGGTTGCTGAGAATCTGAAGATTCTGAACCTCCTTTACTTGTTAAACTGATTCTAGGCCAACCGCTGTTAAAGCCAGCTGATGTGGGCTTCGTGCAGCAGGAAGAAGTTGCTATTTCCTGGAAGGACCTCGAATCGCTTGATACACATATGATTCCGACCAAATTACCATCATCATCATAGAAAGGAGTGTTGGTGACAATGGCTAGAAATCGCTCCCCTGACTTGTTCTTGACAGGAAATTTTCCTGTCCAACTTTCCCCCATGATTATGCGATAGATAATATTACTTGCAATTTCAAAGTCACAGGGATCATGAAGCAGTTCAACGGCAAACTGACCAAGGGCTTCTGATGACGAAAAACCATAGAGATGCTCCGCAGACCGGTTCCTAATAATGATTCACATTTAAATGTATAAACATGATCTAGAATAATGACTGAGCCCACAAGTGAATCAAATTGAAAATCATGACGCGGGCCATTTTGGGTGTATTTGTATGCAAAATCATCCTAACATCTACTAACTCGTTACAACATCACACAACAAATAACTTTATTGTTCTTGATAAGAATGGAGTTGATCATAAGAAACCAGAAAAGACAACATCGTGAAATATGAAAAGAAAAAACGCAACCATCAAAAGGCAAACTGGCACAAGAGACAGCTTCCATTCAAAAGACAAAACATTAAGAATTAAGTTATGTGCTTTTTTTCCAGAGAGAAATGCCCCAGCACCTATATTCAATAAAAAGAGCATCTAACGAAACAGAAAAATACAAGTTTCTAAGCTAATTAATGTGCATTACGATGCTAATGAAATGTCTTTCCTACAAAGAACATTTTCTTTTAATTATGAAATAATGTTTCCTTTTTCGTTTCATGTGAATAAAATCAGTGCCTGTCATTTCATTAAAATGAGAAACTTTATCATGAATGGAGAAATTTAGGAACTTCTTGATGAGTCATCCAGATATTATTGAATTCAACTGGCCTGTTTTGAATTAATCCTTGACAACTTCACAGAATGCAATGAGCAAATTAACAAGCATGTTGCAATCCATACGAAGAATGAGCCCCATTTAAATTCAACTCTTGTCAGTTGCCACCAGTACCTTGTCAAATAAACTAGTCAACATCAATGATTGCTAGCAAGCCTAGCATCCTTGCATACTCCGCTATGTATAGAAACTTAACATTCATTTGCTTAGCATACCTATATATCTCATACTCAATAGTGTTGGTGTTCTGATTCATCTGCAAGTTTATTAGCACTCATCTGTAATTGAATTTCAAGCTATCACATGTCACTGAGATAGATAAATCATAAATATTCAACACTTTATTATATTGGCTGCATTATCACCATATGAGCCGTTTTCCTCACAACATGTTGCAAGTTTCCTCATATTGGACAAAGTTAATTTCTTTCAGTTTCAGGGTACTGCTGGTTCCTATCTTCTCAATTTGGGTCAACCATGGATGGTTGGTTGAACTTAGAGCAGTTCTCTATTGGCATTGGATAGGATAGACAGTATATTGAAGCGAAACAAGGTTTCTAGGGTCCTTCAGATTATGCCTGCAACTATTATTGATCGTTGTAGAGATAGCATGTAGCTACTTAATGTTTGAGTTGCAAGAATCTTAGCATAAATCCAACAGTTGATGAAACTTTGATAGTGCTTTCAGGTTTACAACTTTGCTGATTTTAACATATCGATGCTACAGTTTAACTGTAGTTAGGGCCGTAGTCGGTGCAATCAACAGGTGGTCTGACGGACTCATGGCCAGACTGTTCGTAGGTGAGTTTAGTAGAGATTGTAAAAGTTGTATCCCTCTACTTTTTATTTGATTTGGATTAGCCTTTGATGTTTGTGGATTAAAGTTTTCATTAATTTGTTAGAAGCATTAATTGCTGTGTATGTGTTATCGCTTATCTTGCGTCTAATTCAATTGTATTTTGTGCGTCTGTTATGGATTGCTGATGAATTGAAGGATAGCAAGAATTAGGAACCTTCATGATGGGAACAAGTTGATTCAGTGCACGATTGCTAGAATTAGATAGAATGGACTGCATGTTGTAGCAAATCAGATCCTTTTACAGAGCCCTTATTGTGATGCTCACAGGTAATGTTGTTACTTGGGCATGCACGCAACTCCCCGATCAAAAATCACAAACTACCCAACTCTCTCATGCATTACCATTGAACTACACAACGAAATTTCAATTCAATCGAATCAAACAAAAACTTAAGACAATTCACCAGCATATAATTTTTCGTCAAGATCAGAAACATGGACACATTACCCAACCATCAACTATACAATATGTTCAACTGCCTCATCCACCACCATTGAACTAGTATTAGTATCTTATCTCACTAAATCAGAAACTGCTAGAACTCATAACATTATTACTATTGACAAACCTCCGAAATGCATGTCCCAAATTAGTAACAAAAAATTAACAAAAGGCCATTACACTAAACACCCCAAAACCCTCACCTCACCCAAATCAAACAAAAGAAGCGTCATTATCAACTCACCACTATCCCACCAAGATCATAAATTTCAACCAATCACCCAATCATTAACCAAAACGCATTCAACTATCACATGCATTGCACTAAATGACAGAGGAGTAGCCATAATGAAAATTACTATCAAAATTACCAACATCACTATGAGATAACAAACACCCATTTCACCAAACGCTCCAAAACCTAAGAAACTTCACCCAAGTCAAACAAAAGAAACCCCTTTATACCCTCTGCAGTGAACAATCCTACCACCAAGATCGATACAAGAACCCAACTGCCCAGTAAATCACTGCAACTCAAAATCAGTCTCCTGAAAATCAAAGCCTCGCCCAAATCAAACAGAAAGTTTCAGCAACTCGCCAGTAGACAACCAATTATCCCCCAATCAATGCATTGCCAATGAACTAACAGACCAAACTAAACCCAAAACAGACCCAATATCAGCAGAATTTTAAAGGGAAGAAAGAGAGAGGAAGAAAAAAAAAAGACAGCTGTTTTTCTCATCAAATGAGCTCACCAGTATATAATCCTGCCATCAAGATCAAATATGTGCACCGACTGCCCCATAGACTGCAGTATATTCAAGTACTGCCGATCCGACAGCCCGAGCCTCTCACCGCCATCCCCCGCCCCCGCCCCCGCCCCCGCCGCCGTCCCCTTGCTCTCCCTCTGCAACCGAGACGAGTGCCCGCCAAAGGACCCGCGGTGCCCCCCCGCCCTCCGCCCCACTCCATCGAACCCCCCGCTCCACCGCCTCGTCGGCGGCGGCGCAGTCCTCTGCGGCGACACCGAGTGCGACCTCCTCCTCTCCTCCGGCGCCGCCGCCGCCAGCCTCGACATCTCCTGCTTCAGCCTCGCGTGCCCCACCTCCAGATCCTGGATCTTCTTCAGCAGCTCCTCGGCTGGGGGCGTCTCCATTCTCCTTCCGCTAGGGTTTCTCTCTCTCCCCCTCCCCCCACCTCTCTGCTCTTTTTTTCACTTCGTTTTCGTGTGCTGTGAGCTTAAAGATGACATTTTTATTTCTATTATTAATAATAATTATAATTATTAATTATAATTTTAAAAAAAAAAAGAATGTGGGTTCTTTTTTGGGGGTTTGTTATTTTAAATGCGTCCCTGTCCAATCTGGAACTGAAGAGGACCAACTTGCGCCGTGTTGACGAAGCTGATTGAGGGGCGCAAAAAGCTTGCTTTATTATAAATGATATTTTTTAGCCACTCCCTTTTTTTTCCCCCAAAAAAAAAAAATGGTTGGGAGAGAGCCTCACACACAAACACACCCACTTGTGCAAATTTACAACCATTGCTTTCCTCCTCAATTTCATCAAGCTTTTTATTTTCATTTTTTTGTTCATTTCTTGGAATTTTCTCTCTCTCTCTCTCTCATGTATTTAGTGTTTTTCGCAACTCTTTTCTTGATCTACTTATTACATTAAGCATATATTTCTATATTGTTTTCTTTGCTCTTTGATCAGTTTCAGATATAATATTAAAAAACACGAGCACTTAGATTTACGCTTCATTTGATAACTTGTTGCTTAGAATTTAATTGAGTTAATCAACGCGTGAACGCTAGAACGATCATAAATTTGAGCAGCCGTAGTTGATGGTTAAATCAAACTAAGCATCGTTAACGCGGGTTTAACTTGTAATCTAGTTTTTGTTGTTGTGATGTAAGTGAACATAACCCAAAAGTTAAGTCTGATTAAGATGTTAACAATGGTATTAGAGGTGATATCATTAGCTGTGTAATCTCTGAGATGGACACATTCATTCAACCAATTGAAGTTTCTCTCTCTCTCAAGCAAGAAAAGATTCATGTTACTTGACTACTTCTTTAATTTTATTTTATTATTGTTTCTGTTTTTATTTGGCAAGTTGCCCTGGACTCTTCCCTTTGAGTGCCTAATTTAATCATCAAAATTAACAAATTTCATTTCTTCCACTCTTTCTATTTGGACTTCTATTCAGTCTTGGAGATCACTACTAGGTATGTATCACTCTGTTTCTATTCATCCACAGTTGGATCTTAAAATATCACATAAAATGACAACTTTGTTCTCCTCAACTAGGATTTTTCTAAAGTTAGGGTCGACCATGCAGCACGCAGTCTACTGAATCTGACGGCAACAAACGGTGCCAAATCTTGCGTCTAAAGTTATCAGTACGCGATACCGTTAGATTCGGTGAAGAGAATTTGTCACTGTGGACACAGGTTGCTGCACTAGCATAAAAAATCTTGTTCCCTTTTTTTTTGCCTTTCTCCTGTGCTCTCTCTTTTCTCTCTTTCTTATCCTCTGATTCTCTTTTATCTATGCTGGTCCATTGGAAAGTTTCTTCAAGCCTCTCCCTTTCACATCTTGAGGGTTTTTGTTTGCTTGCAAGCAAGTTGGCTTTTTGCCTTTGGTGGTCCACTCTTTCTTTCTTTTTTTTGTGTGTGTGTGTGTGTGTGTGTGTGTGTGTGTGTGGGGGGGGGGGGGGGGGGGGGGGGGGGGGGGGGGGGGGGGGGGGGGGGGGATTTAATACAAACTAAATGGCTTTGAATAGTTTGTAATATTATTGAGCTCTCTGTGCCCATACCATCTACATAAATTATATTTTTACAGGTGAGGAGTTGGTGCTCAAGGATATTTGCAGAGATTCAACTCCTTTCTTTATTGTGCTTCACATTAGATACCTCTTGTGCTGGCTAAAGGTCACACTTCTTTCAACCCCTGCAGCCAACATTAGAATGCATATCATTAAATAATAATAAGATAAGCATACAGAGTATAAATACGAGTATGAATTCTATATTCTGATTTTATACTCAGTTTCTCATTGAGCGATTCTGAGACTTATTGTTGCTTATTTAAAGAGAACAGAGAAGAGACGGTGCGACTGTGAACAGCGAAAACAGCACATGGTTGAAGTTTTCAATAAAAATAAGGAAGCAGGGTGATCAATCCAGTGAAGCATTGAAGCATATCAAGAACTTATGTAAGTTGCTGACAAAACAATTGTTTCATTTGTTTACATACACACATCAACTGTTGATATGCTCGTGATGTTTATAGTTATCGTTGCTGTTATGCTGACAGTCATATACATGCATCATTCTTGCAGTACTCAGGTATTGACTATGTCCATGTACAGATTACCAAATAAGGTTCAGATTACTGCTTTCGCGTGTTCTTTGATTGAAATGATGATCCAGAGAGCGAGGCCAATCAATAACATCAATATCAGTTTCAGTTTATGTGTACGGCGCGCTCTGGGAATCAGAACATGATTGATTCAGACACTGACAGATTCGATTCAAAGAACTTGCCAGATGATGAACTGAAATCGATAGTTTTTGGTAAGAGAAAATATTGATGAGCATGAATTCACATGACAGAATTGTTTGTGCTAGTTCAACACATCCTGAAAACTTAAGGAGACTGAGTTTTTGACATGCTAGAGTGAATTTCTAGTTCAAGGTAATAAATCACATGACAGAATCCAACAGGAACAGTAACAACATGTTAGGTCCCCATATATCAGAGAAATTGGTAACTATGGTTCAAAAAGTGTTGAATAAAACATCGCTCTCGCTTATCAAGCTAGGTAGACAGAAATGTATCAGCCACCAATTGCATGTACTTGAATCCAAATCATGTGTGTTTAAAAATATTAGGGAAAAAAACTTAAAAAGGGAATTAAAAATGATGCTTATCATACAATTGCATTTTTCTAATCTTATTAAATATCAACTAGTGAACAGGGATTAGGATCCAAATCAGACATGTTTTCTTAGCTGAAATCATAAATTCTAAGAGTGTTATGCAGGGAATATTGATGGCTGTGACTTCAGACTTCATAGTTTTGTAAAATCATCCACAAGAGAACTGAAAATCATTGAAAATGACAAAGTTGTCAACTGTTCTAAGAGAGGGGGAAAAAATCCAAAGATGCCTCATCTGCTTCTGGCTTTTTCAGCACTTCAGGACAATATCTGGAATTCCCTACCTTAATTCACTGTCTACAGAATACATCAATCAAACAAGATAGAAATGACAAAATTGACAAGTTTGTTCTACAACTAATGCAAGCATGTCCTGATCTTTGTTACATGACCAGCCAACTGGAATGATAATGACATTTGTATGAGAGAATACTTTACTTAAAAATTAATTAGGTTGTTGAATCAGGCTCATCAATCTATGTAGAAGCAGTGGACTTCTAATATAAGAGATGATAAGTATAAAGAAAGATTAAACAGATAGCAATAATAAGCTAATAGAATTAAAGAGGACAACACACCAATAATTTAATGTGGTTCGGTGAATGTGACTTACGTTCACGAGAGAAGACAGAAAGAGAAATTCACTAATCAAAAGGGAGATAATACGAGAGATTACAACTCTAATTTCACTCACCCAAACTCACAAAACTCAATTTACGAAGACAAATGAGGAGGACTTAATAAAGAGGTCTCTCTTTCTTTTGCTCCCTACTAATCTCCCACTTCATTATCCACCCCGTAACCCCTCTCTTATATAAGAAAAACTCACCCATTGATATCACATAAACAAACAAATTAATAACTGCTGAGGGTAGCCATAGCATCTCTTTAGGTGGCTACTTAATAGATTAGGGTGGCTACTAATCCATTAGAGTGGCTACTTAGTACATGAGAGTGGCAAAAAAAACAACAAATGCGGGCTACTTTGGGAAGTGTATATGTCAAGTCATTGTCAACAGTCTGCAATTAATCTAAAAGCAAATAATACAAAACACTCACAACAAGTGTCACAGACACGCAAATAAATAATCTTCAATAAAAAAAACACCCACAACAAGTGTCACAGACACTAGGTTCAAGAATCACACAAATCAAAGTCCGCATGGCTAAGTCATCACCTAAAAATCAAAACGATGCTTTACGATTGAATTGCTCTAATGGGTTTACACTATAGCTACAGGGTTCGGTACTCTTGAAGCGAGTCGGGTCCATTATTGGGTCAAACCTAATAACCAAACCCACTAACTTAAGGTGAATTAGATTGCATGTTATGGATCAAAAACGGGTTCGGGTCGTTTTATGGTGTTTGATGTGGACCCACAAGAAAGAAAGGAAGAGAGAGATAAATAGCAGGGGATGGGGAAGGAGTTGACGGTCTGGGCAAAGGCGATGGCGCTTCAGAGATGCAACCACGCGGTGCAGGCAATTATCGAGATGACAAGGGGGAGAGAAAAGGAGAGAAAAAGAGAGAAGAAAAGAAGAAAGAAGAAAGGAGGGGGAAGGGGAGGTGGGCAGCGGCCTCTAGCAGCGCGACGGCGGGGTGCGGGCAGAGCAGGGCAGCGGGTAAAAAGGAGGAGGAGGAGAAGGAGAAGAGAAGGAGAGAGAAATAAAGTTAAAGAAGAAGTAGAGAAGGAGTTGGTGTCTTGGAGGGACTTGCGGTGGCGACGGCGTAGCCCTGAGAAAGAGAGAGGAAGAGAACGAGTAGGTGAGGTGGAGAGTAGGTAAGGTATTGAGAGAGTAAGGATATAGAAGACATAGAAAGAGAAAGAGAGAGAGAGAGAGAGAGAAGAGAGATACATGGAGGGAAAGAAGGTAGTTGGGGGAGAAAAGGGGAAAAAGAAAAAGAGAAAATAAAAAAAGAAAATTGGGTGGGCCTTTATTGGACTTTTCTCTAAGCCTTATGAAAATTAAAAGAAAAATGAAAAAAAAAAGTGTCCTTCGCTCTAAACTCTGGCCACCTCACCTCCCAATTAATTAAATATATGCTGACTATCAAAATAAATAAATAAATATATGCATTACTACAAATAGAAATACGTATATACTCACATATACATATATAATTAGTTTAAATTCTTAAAAATTTGTTAATGTTATAAATAACCTTTGACATAAAAATTTTTCTTATCAAAAATAAATTTGTCAATCAAAACAAACCAAATTGTCTGTATTAATCCCGTATTATCGAATAGGAGTATTATAAATAGTAGTTATCTACCGATTAGAGCTCTTTACCAATAGCCATAAGATTGATTTAAAAACTTCCGCCAAAAATAGCATTTAGATAGAAGATAATAAAAGAATATATATATATATATATATATATATATATATATATATATATATATGAGAAAAATGTATATCAGCTCGCGGGCTGAGAGTACTCTCTCAGCCTGCGGTGACGTGGCTCGATTTGTCACCGCACTGACTTGCGGCCCGCTTTTAGGGAGAAGTTAAATTACCAAATACCCCTTATGATAACTTTTCCTTATTGTTTATTATTATTTTTTCCCCCTTTTATTTTGCCGCTCTTTATAGGATATAAATTACTTTTCGCCTATTTCTTTACCTCTTTTTTTGTAAGATCTAGTTTCTCCTTTTCAGCGTGGGATAAAAATTTTTTGAAAATATAAAATCTTTTCAGATCAATCTTTTCAGCCTGCGATAAAATTCTACTTTATAGTTTATTTTTTTTATATATAATGTAGTCAGAGTCTTTGGTCGCATTGTATATTTAAACTGCGACCTTAGTCAAAGTCTTTGGTCGCAGTGTACATGATGAAATGCGACCAAGGTCGCAGTGTTGTTATTGATAAAGATGGCCAGCAACTGCAATCTAGGGTTGCATTACATGAACTGCGACTTTGGTCGCAGTACGTTAAGTAATTATTTTTTTGAATATAATGTAGTCAGAGTCTTTGGTCGCATTGTACATTTAAACTGCGACCTTAGCCAAAGTCTTTTGTCGCAGTGTACATGGTTAAATGCGACCAAGGTCGCAGTGTTGTTATTGATAAAGATGGCCAGCAACTGCAATCTAGGGTTGCATTACGTGGACTGCGACTTTGGTCGCAGTACGTTAAGTAAGTGTTGTTTTATTAAGTGTTGTTTTTTGGATTAAGTCATTTTTTGAATCTAAATGAAAAATGAAAAGTTGTCTGTTGTCTGATGCGACTTGGAGTCAGTCCGTGAGACGCGACCTGTCATAAAGATTTTATGAGATCTTTTAACGTCAAGTCTATGTTGACGAACCCCGCACCATTTGTTGTTTCCCGAAGCGGTTGTCTACGCGTCGGTTCTTCATTGGGTTTAGGCGTTAATGTCTTTTAATGCCAAACCGGCGCTGGCGGTTGGAGACCATTAATGCCGACGATTCTGATTAATGAACCATTAATTATGGTTATTATGGGCTGCCTATAAATAGGGCTCACGCTCTCTCTTTAACATTCCATAATTAGACTGTTTTCTTTCGAGAGCAATTGCTCTGAGAATTTCCGTCTTCTTCAGAGTCTCTAACAGGGGCCTGCCTCCATGGATGAAGATGACCCTATTGACGAACTTGATCGATGTTCGTCCACAAGGGAAGAAGTCATAGACCTCATCGTCCACAAGGGAAGAAGTCATGGTCCTCGTCGTTCACAAGGGAAGAAGTCATGATCCCTGACGAGGACTTAATCCTCACCGAGATCTGCTCTGACTTGATGCACCAGTCAAGCTTGCTGGTAACGGATGGTCAGAGTGGGTATGGCGGCGGGGGATGTGGTGGATATAGTGGTGGGTAGCATACCTTGTGAGGTCTCACTCTCCCTCTCTTACCCCAGAAGTCACATCGAGGAAACTCCATGCTCACTGGATAACCTTCTGGTGAAGAGATGTTCATAAACGAAAGATTCTGCTGCCACCAGACCTCCAGGAGAAGATTGCTCTTAGTAGTCAACAAGGGCTCTTCTTGGCTCTTTTGATGTTTGTCTTCTTGGCTACTTTGATGTTTAGTCTTCTTTGTAACACTTAATCTTATTGATTCTGCTGCCACCAGACCTCAAGAAGAAGATTGCTCTTAGTCAACAAGGGATTTTTTGATGTTTAGTCTTCTGGCTACTTTGATTTTTAGTCTTCTTTGTAACACTCAATCTTATTGATTCTGCTGCCACCAGACCTCAAGAAGAAGATTGCTCTTAGTCAACAAGGGATTTTTTTGATGTTTAGTCTTCTTTTGTACTGCTGTATTTGTAACACTCAATCTTATTGTATAAGAGATCGTTTTGTATCATTTGCACATGCCTGGAGATAAATGCCTGGACATAAATAAAAAGCATATTTGTTTTTTTAATAAACTACGAACTTTTTCGCAGCCATGCATTGCAAACAAAACAACTATGACCATAGATGACACTGCGACCAAGGTCGCATAAGATACATTGCAAACAGTAACTACTGTGACCAGGGTCGACACTGCGACCAAAGACTGCAACTAAGCAACTGTTGCGGTGACGTGTCACATCGTCGCAGTGTTGTTGTTGATTAAGACTAAAAACCAGCAATAGCGACCAAGATTGGAGATTATTTTTTTAAGACTGCGGCCATCAACTGCGACCAAAGTCGCAGTGTTGTTGTTGATTATTTATAAAGACCACCAACTGCGACCAAGGTCGCAGTGATGTTGTTGATTAAGAGTAAAGACCAGCAACTGCGACCAAGGTCGCTGTGTATTTTATTAAGACTAAACAGCAACAACTGCGATCAAGGTCGCAGTTTATTTTATTAAGACTACGGTCAGAAACTGCGACCAAGGTAGCAGTGTTGTTGTTGAGTAAGACTAAAGTCCAGCAACTGCGACCAAGGTCGCAGTGTATTTATTAAGTCTGCGTCCAGCAACTGCAACCAATGTCGCAACCTTCATTTTAAAAATTTATAAGGGTGAAGTAATATAATTATTAACTGCGACCAAGGTCGCAGTGTTGTTATTGATAAAGATGGTCGCAGTGTACATGTTTAAATGCGACCAAGGTCGCAGTGTTGTTGTTGATAAAGATGACCAGCAACTGCAATCTAAGGTTGCATTACATGGACTGCGACTTTGGTCGCAGTACGTTAAGTAAGTGTTTTCCTTTAGATTAACATGCATAGCGACCTAGGTCGCCGTGTTCTTGTTTTATTAAGTGTTGTTTTGGATTAATCATTTTTTTGAATCTAAATGAAAAATGAAAAGTTGTCTGTTGTCTGATGCGACTTGGACCACTCCGTGAGACGCGACCTGTCATAAAGATTTTATGAGATCTTTTTAACGTCAAGTCTACGTTGATGAACCCGCACCATTCGCTGTTTCCCGAAGCTGTTGTCCACGCGTCGGTTCTTCATGGGTTTAGCCGTTAATGTCTTTTAATGCCAAACCGGCGCTGGCGGTGGAGACCATTAACGCCGACGGTTCTGATTAATGATTCATTAATTATGGTTATTATGGGCTGCCCATAAATAGGGCTCACCCTCTCCCTTTAACAGCCCATAATTAGACTGTGTTCATTTGAGAGCAATTGCTCTGAGAATTTCCGCCTTCTTCAGAGTCTCTAACAGGGGCCTGCCTCCATGGATGAAGATGACCCTATGCACGAAGAAGACCCAGAGCTTGATTGTCCTTTTTCAGGTTCGCTGGGCCTTTGGGAGAATATTTTGGCGGTGAACTTGATCGATATTCGTCCACAAGGGAAGAAGTCATGGTCCTCGACGTCCACAGTTTTTTAATACACGGGGACGTCAATAACACCACTGCTCTTATTCAACAAGGGCTCTTTTGATGTTTAGTCTTCTTGGTTCTTTTGATGTTTAGTCTTCTTTGTACTGCTATATTGTAACACTCAATCTTATTGTATAAGAGAGCGTTTTGTATCATTTTCACATGCCTGGAGATAAATGCCTGGACATAAATAAAAAGACCTCAATAACAACACTGCTCTAGTCAACAATGGCTCTTTTTGATGTTTAGTTTTCTTTCTACTGCTATATTGTAACACTCAATCTTATTGTATAAGAGATCGTTTTTGTATCATTTTCACATGCCTTGAGATAAATGCGTGAAAATAAATAAAAAGCATATTTTTTTTTTAATAAACTACGACCTTTGGTCGCAGTCATGCATTGCAAACAAAACAACTTGGACCAGAGACCACACTGCGACCAAGGTCGCATAAGACTACAGTGCAAACAGAAATAACTGCGACCAGGGTCGACATTGCGACCAAAAAAACTGTGACCAAGGTTGCAGATTATTTTTTTAAGACTGCGTTCATCAACTGCGACCAAAGTCGCAGTGTTGTTGATTATTTATAAATACCACCAACTGCGACCAAGGTCGCAGTGATGTTGTTGATTAAGAGTAAAGATCAGCAACTGCGACCAAATTCGCTGTGTATTTTATTAAGACTAAACACCAACAACTGCGATCAATGTCGCAATTTATATTATAAAGACTACGGTCAGAAACTGCGACCAAGGTAGCAGTGTTGTTGTTGATTAAGATTAAAGACCAGCAACTGCGACCTGGTCGCATTGTATTTATTAAGTCTGCGTTCATGGTCGCAGTATTTCAACCAATACATAGTAGTAAAAAATGTAATTCACACAAATAACTTTAGAAAACATATTTATATATATTTAAAAAGAAAAACAAAATACAATTTTTAACTTCTAATCGTCGTCATCACCATAATAATCAGATTCGTCGTCAAGAGTCATGCTTTCGTCTTCTGTATCGCTTTCGTCTTCTGTCTCTTCCTCCTCTTCAGGTACAGTCTCATCGTCGCTTTCTTCCTCTTCATGTTTGTGTTTTGGTTCATCAATGAACTCCCAGAAAGGGTCGTCTGTATCAAGCTCAGATTCTGACCCGTAGCGAGACATTGTTTCAGAACTAAACATAAAATCATCATTTGATGATTGGCTTCTTTCGGTGAAGACGGTGGTGATGGTGAAGACATTTTTTGAATGTATTTTCCGAACAGTCAGAGTAACGAGTTTGAGCAAAAATAACTTTGTATGTTTTAATCCTTTGCTCATGACCCTTTATATATTTTTAATCCCGGAATTCCAAAAGTTTTAAGCTCTCGGACCACGTGAATATCTCTCAAATATATTTTCTATCTTTTCCCAAAAATTGTATACTTTCTAGGTGACTGTTCAGTTATCCAAAACAGTTTAAAAGTTAATACACTATAATTTTAAATTACTTTGAACTCCAAAACAGTTCATTATTGCGAACACAGTCGCATTGGGAACTGATAAATGATTAAGTAACTGCGACCATAAAATGTCAACTGTTAGTCATCAAATATTTGTCCTTCGTATAATTTCTGAATGTTGTCTGATACTCCTATGAACAATTAAATTGGTTTTTTATATATATTATGCGACCATGGGACTGCGACTATGATACCAGTCTTGCGACTAAGGTCGCAGTTTGATATGTAATAAAAAGAGCTTTTATAAATTAATACAGTGAGAAAGAGACCTTACAAAAAAAGAGAATTAAAAACTTTTAAAAGAAGACAAATAAGGTTGAATATCAGAAGATCAAACAAATAACATTAGTGCGACTCTTTTTTCTAGACTGTTGTTGTATCACGGTAGATATAATATTAATTACTTCTTTTACATTAGGCATGAGAAAGAAGATTGCGAATTTGGTCGCAGTACCGAAGGAGGTCGCATTGCTATACGATAGCATTTTTTTGTCCGGTATTCTTTATTCTGTATTAAGTCTGCGACCATGGAATGTTTATTTACTTTTCAATGCTAGAAGTCGCACTCGTCATATAAAAGGGGTATTTTTGTCAATTTGTTTCACGATTGTTTAAGCGGGATTTTTTTGATTTTTTTGGCGCCCACACTCTGCGACCGATGTGTGGCCTATATTCAGCCACGTCCCGCAGGCTGAGAAAACTCTCTCAGCCCGCAGGCTGAGGTACAGTAAGCCCTATATATATATATATATATATATATATATATATATATATATATATATATATATATATATATATATATATATATATATATATATATATAGAGAGAGAGAGAGAGAGTAGTCTTCGTGTGAGAAACTTTCTCACATGAAGACAGTGAGAAAACTATATAGGAGCTTCAATGTGGGTGATCCGAACTGTGGCGCCCCGATCCCGGCGGGTACGGAGACGCCACTGCGACGTACATACGCAGGGCGATGGTACCATCACGTATGTACGCTAAGCATCAATACAACACAACACAAATATCAGAGTGCGAAAATACATGGTATTATACATTCCAACATAATTTAAACAAGTACTGAGTCATCACAAACAGTGATATAATATTACATCAATATTACATCACTAGATAATACAAAAGTAGACTGTACATGATGCAACAGATAATAACTCACGAGCTAGAAAGGGGATCTCGCGAGCGGGGAGAAAAGACTGGACGGAACTACTGCTGATCTGCCTGCTACTCAAGATAAGCCTGATCCTCAGCTGATGGGTCCATCTCGGTCCAAGCTGCTAAATCTGGACATGCAAATCCAGGGTCGTTAGGAAAATCCCAGCGAGTACAAGAAAAACCCAATGGTAAGTACAAATAATAGCAAGTGCATCAAGACAAGTATAATGTACACTAATCAATAAGCAGGAAATAATCACAATAAATAGTGAAATATGGTAATGACATTAGCATTTATATGGCATGAAATAAAAGCATGTATAGCAGGTCAAATGTCAGGTAATCAAACTAAGAAGCATGAAGTAACTATAATAAATGACAAGTATGGAAATGACACAAGATGCATGAAGTCAATTTATTAAGTTATTATTATTAACCCGTTCAATTTGTATGTTTGGTATATAACCGGTGCCATATACTTTCGCATACAAATCTAGCGAGGTTGGTTATTGGAAATTGATGGGGAGCGACGAACCATGTTTATAATGGGTCCCGTGCATGCCCGGGACAACGGTCCAGGATTATCCGGCGCTGAACCGGAACGTACCGCTAGGCACCGGGATTTACTATATGCCCGAAGGTCTCACAATACACCCGAACAGGAATAGAGTGTCACCGTTCCCCACAGGATATACCAAGGGGATTATAGCACACCCGGACAGGCAGGCAGGGGGGTAGGGGTGCCAGTCACCCCTCGGAAGCGCCTGGTGGCCATCCAGGTCGAATCCAACAGGAAGTTGTACAACATATATATATGGCCACCATAAACACAGAAGCTATATCGTTACCCATCAATTTCCCCCATCCCGGTGTAAGTTGTTTATATATGACAGAGTCTCAAATAATAATGTTCACAGGGTGTCCACAAATGTACAATATCCATGATTATCCTATTACGGGGTTAACAGGAGTATAATACAGGAGTAATGTCAGGAGCCTCCCTATTTCAGGGGTTCAAGTATACAGGAGTACAGGAGCTCAGGAGTACCAAATATCTGGTAATAATAATATAATAATCATGTCATGTCCCCGTAATAGTATAGTCATGAATATGTCATATAATCAAGTATCAGGGGTGGTAATGTCCGGTCAAGAGTCATAATGTCAGGTCCAGGTATTTATACCACATGAAAATATAGCATATACCATATGTCAATAACAGGCGTCAAGTATCAATCATCAGTGTCCAATGTCAAGTGATAAGTGTAGCAAGACAAATATCGGGGTCGGGTATCACATGTCAAGTATAGTATGGTAAGTATCAATACCATGTGTCACATATCACATATAGCATGTCAAGTATCCGTACCAAATATAGCATGAAAGATGTCGGTGTCAAATACAGCATGGCAATATCGGTATCAATTATTGCATGGTAATTATTAGAATTAAATATGACAAATTATCGAAATTAAATATAGCATGACAATTGTTGGAATTAAATATAGCATGGTAATTATTAGTGTCTATTATTGTGTGCCGGTGTAAATACCAAGTGCCGGTGACAAAAAATCATATCCCTAGTGTAACATGCCAAGTGTCGGTGTCCTAAATCACATATCAGGCAAAACATGTCCAAGATCGGGTAAATACCGAGTGTGACGTCATTTATAATTTACATAGCATGTTATCATGTATCAAATTTACGGTATTAAGTACTAAGCATGCTAACATATCCACATCTCATTTCCATATTTAAAATATAAGAGTATTTATTTTTAAATGCATTAAGATACTCGTATAATGCTAAAATAACTGTATGTAAAAGAATAAACTGTACTCGCCTGAAACCGGGTAAAATACCGGTTAGAATCCGGGAATCGGCGAACCGTCCAAGTAATCCTCAAGCCCACAATATATATTAAAATATATAAATATAATTATTTATATAAATATTTTTAGAGGGAAGAAAGAGGAGAGAGAGGAGAGAAATTTGTAGGAAAAATGGAGGGAAAATGAGGTGTATTTAGAATAAAGTAGGGATTTAAAGGGGAGGGGTATTGAAGTAAATAGGGGGAAGTAATATGAGGAAAGTGGTGGGGGTATTTTGGAAAGTGAGATTTTGTTGTTTTATTAGGAATGAAAGAGAGAGAGAGAGAATTGAAGAAAGAAAGAAAGAAAAAAAAAAGAAAAAAAAAAGAAAGAAAAAAGAAAGAAGAAGGAGGGAGGTGGCCGGCCGGCCACCTGGCCGGCGGCGGCGGCGACTGCAGGCCGGAGGCGGCGCCGCCGGCGGGGAGAGGGTGGCGGCGCGCGCGGTGGAGGAGGAGGAAGAAGTGGGTTAGTTGTTGTTGTTGTTGTTGTTTGAATGGAGGTGATGGGTGGTGGTGGTGGTGGTGTGGTGGTGGTGGTGGTGTTTGGTGGTTGGGGGTTGTTGGAGGAGGTGGAGGAGGTGGAGATGGAGTAGTTGGAGGAGGGAATTTGGTGGTGGTGGGGGAGAATTTGGAAGAAATTGAAGGTGGGAAATGATGGGTTTTTGTTGAAATTGAGGGTGGTGGAGTTGAATTGGGGGTGGATGGGAGTGGAGGAGGGTGGTGTGGTGGTGGCGGCGGCTAGGGCGGCGCCTAGGGTGGCTCCGGAGGCGGTGGTGGTGACGGTGGAGGGCCGCTTGCGTGAGGTGCGTGAGTTGGGTTGAAGGAGATGAAGATGAAGTGTGTTTTATTTGCTTTGGATTTTTGTTTGGAAAAATGAATGTAAGAATTGGTGTTGATTTAATAGAGGAAGAGATGGTGAAGTAATAAATGGAATGGTGGTGGTTGATCCCTGTTGAAGCCATGCCCTGCTCCTCCCCTTGCTGCGTTCGGTGGTGATGAGATGGGGGTGGGTGAAGGAGAAGAAAAAGGAGAAGAAAGGGAAAAAGTCAAAATAGAAAAAAAAGAAATTAATAAAATAAATAAATAAAATAAAATAAAATAGTTTAAAATTTTTCATTATTAAGTAATTTATGTATTATAATTTCTGAAAGTATAAGTGGGGTAGGGAAAGAAAAAGCACTGAAAGTTAATACCGGTAATAAATATTATTATTTTAATAAGGCGAAAATTTGACTGTTTCAGAATCCTTCCGAAAAATTCTCAAAAATAGAAAATATTATTCTAAGATGTTTGGTGAAATCGGATTCGAAAAAATATAGTGTAGTTTTCAAAATAAAAATCCTGGAATCTTCCGGCGATACCGGCCGACACCAGGATCGGTCAAATTTTGATAAATTTTGAAAAATCCCAAAAAATGTTTTTAGCTAGAAAATGATATTCTAAGATATACTGTGAAAGCTGTTTTTGAAAATTCAATCCCATTTGAAAACTAAAAATCCGGGAATCAGTCAGCGATGCCGACCGACACCGGTTTTGGAGATTTTACAGAAAAATTTCAGAAAATTCCAGAAAATCATGAAAAATCTAAAATATTAGAAAACAGTCTCTGAAACTGAAAACGGTCCAATCGGACTACCAGAAAGTCAAATCGGGCTATTGGCTGGTATCGGTTCCCCAGTCCGGGTCAAGGCTTACTCTAGGTCTAAAAATCCAGATCTAGTACTCAATAAACTAAGCAATTACAACATATGAGCACAAACAGAAAGAAAATTGAGCAACATGGTTGAAGAAATTTTGGGACACGTATCTGGGTACGTATCCCGGGTATGGGGTGCTACAATCTACCCACCTAATAAAAATTTCGTCCTCGAAATTTCTATAAGGAAAGAGATGAACATGAAAATAATGAATTGATAAGATAAGAGATAGTGTACAAGAGAATATTACCACTCAAGGCTCAAACAGATGCGGGTAACGGTCACGAATGACGTCCTCCCGCTCCCAAGTAGCTTCTCCCGGACTATACTTGTTCCATGAAACAAGCACCAACGGGATGGTCCGGTTCTTCAGGGTCTTGACACTTCTATCCACAATGGCCATTGGTTGCTCAATATATGACAGATCTGGCTGCAACTCCAACTCTGAATAATCCAACACATGGCTCTCATCCCTGATGTATCTCCTCAGCTGCGACACATGGAACACATTGTGCACTCCTTCTAGTGATGGAGGCAGTGCCAATCTGTAGGCCACTTCTCCCACTCGATCCAATATCTCAAACGGGCCAATATACCTCGGACTCAGCTTCCCACGTGCACCAAACCTGATCACTCCCTTGGTCGGAGATATCTTCAGAAACACATGCTCTCCCACCTGGAACTCCAACGGTCTTCTATTGGAATCTGCCCAACTCTTCTGTCTGTCCTGGGTTGCACGAAGGTGCTCTTGGATAGTCCTGATCTTGTCCACAGCCTGTACTATCACATCTGGTCCCAAATGCCTTCTCTCACCCACTTCATCCCAACACAATGGTGATCTGCATCTCCTGCCGTACAGGGCTTCAAAAGGAGCCATCCTGATGCTCGCCTGATAGCTATTATTGTAGGAAAACTCTGCCAAATGTAGATGGTCTTCCCACGATCCCTTGAAGTCTATCATGCAAGCCCTCAACATGTCTTCTAGGATCTGAATGGTCCGCTCGGACTGCCCATCTGTCTCAGGATGATAAGATGTGCTGAACTTCAGACGGGTCCCCAGACTCTCTTGAAGACTCTCCCAGAAGTGAGATCTGAACCTCGTGTCTCTGTCCGACACGATACTGACAGGAACTCCATGCAGTCGAACAATCTCTTTCATGTACTTGTCTGCCAGAAGCTCTGTAGATTGTCCCACTCTGAAAGGAATGAAATGTGCTGACTTAGTGAGACGGTCAACAACTACCCATACTGCATTGTTCCCCTTTGGGCTGCGGGGTAGAGCGGTGACAAAATCCATAGTAACATGCTCCCACTTCCATTCTGGTATTGGCAAAGGCTGTAATAATCCAGCCGGTCTCTGGTGTTCGGCCTTCACTTGCTGACACACTAGACACTTCGCCACATATTGTGCGATCTCCCTCTTCATCGCATTCCACCAGAAATGTTGCTTCAGATCCTGATACATCTTAGTTCCTCCAGGGTGTATAGAGTAAGCTGAGCTGTGGGCCTCAGCTAAAATCTTCTGTCTAATCTCCCCTTGAGGCACACAAATTCTACCCCTGAAATAAAGTGCACCATCAGGATGAATGCAAACATCTGACCTCAGCCCTGCTTCCACTTGCTCACTGAATTTCAGCAATCTAGGATCTTCTTTCTGAGCTTCTCTGATCTCTTCCATCAGTGTCGGCTGGATCTGGAATGCCATCAACTGCACATGTCCACTGGTCCTTCGAGTCACCATCAAATCTAGCCGCTCCATCTCCCTGAGTAACTCCTTCTGCTGAGTGAGTATCATAACCATGTTGGCTTCAGGTCTTCTACTCAGGGCATCTGGCACAACATTAACCTTGCCAGGATGGTACTGCAGATCTATGTCATAATCTGCCATCAGCTCAAGCCATCGCCTCTGCCTCATGTTCAACTCCTTCTGAGTGAAAATGTACTTCAGGCTCTTGTGATCAGTGTATATCAACACTCGGTCACCTAGCAGGTAATGCCTCCAAATCTTCAACGCAAAGATCACAGCCGCCAGCTCTAGATCATGCGTTGGGTAATTCTTCTCATGAGGTTTTAATTGTCTGGATGCATAAGCCACCACATGTCCATGCTGCATCAATACGCATCCAAGACCCTTTCCTGAAGCATCACAGTACACAACCATACCTCCTGTCCCTGAGGGTGTCTTCAAGATTGGAGCTGAAATCAACTTGTTCTTCAACTCCTCAAAAGCAGACGCACACTCCTCAGTCCAAATGTACTTCTCTCCCTTCCTGGTCAGCCTGGTCAATGGAGCTGCAATCTTGAGAAGTCCTGCACGAATCTTCGGTAATATCCAGCTAGTCCGATGAAGCTCCTGATCTCTGTCACAGACTTCGGGGTCGGCCAATCCTTCACCGCCTGAATCTTGCTGGGATCCACCGAGATTCCTTCCTTAGAAACAATATGACCCAAGAATGCTATACTCTTCAGCCAGAACTCACACTTGCTGAGCTTGGCATGAAGCTGCTCCAGTCGGAGAGTCTGTAGCACTATCCTCAGATGCTCCGCATGCTCCTCTTCATTCTTGGAATAGACCAGGATATCATCAATGAACACCAAAACAAACTTGTCCAGATAGGGTGAGAAGATCCTATTCATCAAGTCCATGAAGACTGCTGGGGCATTTGTAACTCCAAAGGGCATAACTAAGAACTCATAATGACCATACCGAGTCCTGAACGCCGTCTTCTGGATGTCTTCCTTCTTCACCTTCAACTGATGGTACCCCGACTGCAGATCTAACTTCGAGAACACCTGGGCCCCATGAAGTTGATCAAAGAGATCATCAATCCTTGGCAACGGGTACTTGTTCTTGATGGTGACTTTGTTCAACTCTCTATAATCAATGCACAACCTCTTGCCACCATCCTTCTTATTTGCCAATAGCACTGGTGCTCCCCAAGGTGAAGTACTCGGTCTAATCAGACCTTTGCTTGAATACTCCAGCAGCTGCTCCTTCAATATAGCTAATTCTGTTGGCGCCATCCGGTACGGTGCTTTAGAGATGGGAGTCGCTCCTGGAATAAGGTCGATAGAGAACTCCACAACTCTATCAGGTGGAAGTCCTGATATCTCCTCAAATACATCTGGAAATTCACTCCACACTGACACCGCCCTCTTCTCTTCAGCAGTGGCACACTCCAGTTGATCTTCCTTCCGGAGGGACTTGCGTTCTCCAAAGAACTGAAACTCTGGCTGGTGTGGAATTCTGAAGATCACCTTCTTCTCCCGACAGTCGATCACCGCATGATACTTGCTGAGCCAAGTCATGCCTAGGATCACATCGTACCCTCCAGTGTCCAGTACGAACATGTCGGCTTCTAACTTCCTACCACATAACTCCACATTGCACCCCTTGCAGATCTTGTTAGTTATAACTACCCCATTCCCCGTACTAATTTCCCATTGGTCACTCATACAGACTAGGGGTATAGAATGCAAGGCAGTAAATCTACTGGATATGAAGCAGTGTGATGCACCGGAGTCAAAAAGTGATAAGACTGGAACCGAGTGTACCAAAATTGTACCTGCCACCACTTCTCCTGATGCCTCGGCTTCCTCTGCTGTCAGATTGTAGGCCTGGCCTCTCCCGCGGCCTACTCCAGTCCTGGGTCCCCTCTGAGCCTAACCCAAAATCCGGCGCTGGGGAGGAAGTGGAGCTCCTCTGCCTGCAGGTCCTGGATTCCTCCTCATCGGTGGTGCTGAAAGTGCTGGGGGAGCTACTCGAGCTGGAGGTACTGGTGGTGCCACTCGTGCTGGAAGTGCTGGTGGTGCTGGAGGTGCATTCCAGTTCCTCTTGAATGGACACTCTCCCACCGAGTGGTTGCCGGATCCGCATGCCAAACACAGTCCATTGGCCATACGGCAGTTCTGCTGGTTGTGTCCGGGTTTCTGACAGTACCCACACACAAGCTGCTGAGGAGGAGGCCGAAAAGGTCGCTTGGCCACTGGGGCACCAAGAGCTCTGACTGGGTTCCCCCTGTGCACCTGCTGGAACTGGCGCTTCATCGGCTTCTGCTGCAGCTCAAACCTCCTCTTCTTCTCCAACCCCTGCTCCACATCACGGGCAATGGAAAGGACCTGGGAGTACGTCTTTAGCTGGTGGGGTATAAGCATCATCTGAATGTCCACCCTCAGTCCCTGCTGAAATCTGCTAGCTCTCTTCTCCTCGTCGGCCACCATATATGGCGCAAACCGACTAAGCCTCAGAAACTCAGCGGCATATTCATCCACTGACCGATTCCACTGTTGCAGTCTGATGAACTGCTCCTCCATCTCCTTCTGAGCAGTTGCAGGGAAAAATCTCTCGTAAAAGCCTTTCGAAAACTGATCCCAAGAGATAGGCTTCTCCAGCCTCGCCTCTTCAGCAAGCCACCAAGTCCTCGCCACATCCTTCAGCTGGATCTTGGCTACTTCTACTTGGTTCTCAGCAGGAATTCTGGCCGCCTTTAGGAGATCGGTCATATCAATCAACCATTGCTCTGCATCCAAGGGCTTCTCCGTGCCTGAGAACTCTGCTGGCTGCAGCCTCCTGAAATCCGATATAGTCCCCGGCCTCTGTTCCCGGGGTGCAGTCAGCAATCCTTGACGTAGGAGCTCCACCTGCTGCTGCTGGCTATCCATCATCCCCTGGAGTAGCCTCATCATGTCATTCTCCCCATTTGAACCTTCGCGGGAAGAGCTGGGACCGTTACGTGTCCCCGTCTCTCCATATTCGAGCCGAGAGCTGAAAAGATGACAGAATATGAGATTTCAGGAATCAAGGGATGGATTTCAAGAAAGGAGTAGATAACTTCGTACTTGTGATTGGAATGTATAACAAAGACTCGTGTGACTCAGCCGCAAATTAATTCAACATTAATTTGCAGACTGGCTGTACTGAAGGTGTGAGAGCCTAGGCTCTGATACCAACCTGTGGCGCCCCGATCCCGGCGGGTACGGAGACGCACTGCGACGTACATACGCAGGGCGATGGTACCATCACGTATGTACGCTAAGCATCAATACAACACAACACAAATATCAGAGTGCGAAAATACATGGTATTATACATTCCAACATAATTTAAACAAGTACTGAGTCATCACAAACAGTGATATAATATTACATCAATATTACATCACTAGATAATACAAAAGTAGACTGTACATGATGCAACAGATAATAACTCACGAGCTAGAAAGGGGATCTCGCGAGCGGGGAGAAAAGACTGGACGGAACTACTGCTGATCTGCCTGCTACTCAAGATAAGCCTGATCCTCAGCTGATGGGTCCATCTCGGTCCAAGCTGCTAAATCTGGACATGCAAATCCAGGGTCGTTAGGAAAATCCCAGCGAGTACAAGAAAAACCCAATGGTAAGTACAAATAATAGCAAGTGCATCAAGACAAGTATAATGTACACTAATCAATAAGCAGGAAATAATCACAATAAATAGTGAAATATGGTAATGACATTAGCATTTATATGGCATGAAATAAAAGCATGTATAGCAGGTCAAATGTCAGGTAATCAAACTAAGAAGCATGAAGTAACTATAATAAATGACAAGTATGGAAATGACACAAGATGCATGAAGTCAATTTATTAAGTTATTATTATTAACCCGTTCAATTTGTATGTTTGGTATATAACCGGTGCCATATACTTTCGCATACAAATCTAGCGAGGTTGGTTATTGGAAATTGATGGGGAGCGACGAACCATGTTTATAATGGGTCCCGTGCATGCCCGGGACAACGGTCCAGGATTATCCGGCGCTGAACCGGAACGTACCGCTAGGCACCGGGATTTACTATATGCCCGAAGGTCTCACAATACACCCGAACAGGAATAGAGTGTCACCGTTCCCCACAGGATATACCAAGGGGATTATAGCACACCCGGACAGGCAGGCAGGGGGTAGGGGTGCCAGTCACCCCTCGGAAGCGCCTGGTGGCCATCCAGGTCGAATCCAACAGGAAGTTGTACAACATATATATATGGCCACCATAAACACAGAAGCTATATCGTTACCCATCAATTTCCCCATCCCGGTGTAAGTTGTTTATATATGACAGA
Source organism: Agave tequilana (assembly GCA_038442645.1). Taxonomy (NCBI): domain Eukaryota; kingdom Viridiplantae; phylum Streptophyta; class Magnoliopsida; order Asparagales; family Asparagaceae; genus Agave; species Agave tequilana. The sequence goes on along the minus strand of JAVJIF010020094.1, from coordinate 9,902 downwards.
GTCTCAAATAATAATGTTCACAGGGTGTCCACAAATGTACAATATCCATGATTATCCTATTACGGGGTTAACAGGAGTATAATACAGGAGTAATGTCAGGAGCCTCCCTATTTCAGGGTTCAAGTATACAGGAGTACAGGAGCTCAGGAGTACCAAATATCTGGTAATAATAATATAATAATCATGTCATGTCCCCGTAATAGTATAGTCATGAATATGTCATATAATCAAGTATCAGGGGTGGTAATGTCCGGTCAAGAGTCATAATGTCAGGTCCAGGTATTTATACCACATGAAAATATAGCATATACCATATGTCAATAACAGGCGTCAAGTATCAATCATCAGTGTCCAATGTCAAGTGATAAGTGTAGCAAGACAAATATCGGGGTCGGGTATCACATGTCAAGTATAGTATGGTAAGTATCAATACCATGTGTCACATATCACATATAGCATGTCAAGTATCCGTACCAAATATAGCATGAAAGATGTCGGTGTCAAATACAGCATGGCAATATCGGTATCAATTATTGCATGGTAATTATTAGAATTAAATATGACAAATTATCGAAATTAAATATAGCATGACAATTGTTGGAATTAAATATAGCATGGTAATTATTAGTGTCTATTATTGTGTGCCGGTGTAAATACCAAGTGCCGGTGACAAAAAATCATATCCCTAGTGTAACATGCCAAGTGTCGGTGTCCTAAATCACATATCAGGCAAAACATGTCCAAGATCGGGTAAATACGAGTGTGACGTCATTTATTAATTTACATAGCATGTTATCATGTATCAAATTTACGGTATTAAGTACTAAGCATGCTAACATATCCACATCTCATTTCCATATTTAAAATATAAGAGTATTTATTTTTAAATGCATTAAGATACTCGTATAATGCTAAAATAACTGTATGTAAAAGAATAAACTGTACTCGCCTGAAACCGGGTAAAATACCGGTTAGAATCCGGGAATCGGCGAACCGTCCAAGTAATCCTCAAGCCCACAATATATATTAAAATATATAAATATAATTATTTATATAAATATTTTTAGAGGGAAGAAAGAGGAGAGAGAGGAGAGAAATTTGTAGGAAAAATGGAGGGAAAATGAGGTGTATTTAGAATAAAGTAGGGATTTAAAGGGGAGGGGTATTGAAGTAAATAGGGGGAAGTAATATGAGGAAAGTGGTGGGGGTATTTTTGGAAAGTGAGATTTTGTTGTTTTATTAGGGAATGAAAGAGAGAGAGAGAGAATTGAAGGAAGAAAGAAAGAAAGAAAAAAAAAGAAAGAAAGAAAAAAAAGAAAGAAGAAGGAGGGAGGTGGCCGGCCGCCACCTGGCCGGCGGCGGCGGCGACTGCAGGCGGAGGCGGCGCCGCCGGCGGGGAGAGGGTGGCGGCGCGCGCGGTGGAGGAGGAGGAAGAAGTGGGTTAGTTGTTGTTGTTGTTGTTGTTTGAATGGAGGTGATGGGTGGTGGTGGTGGTTGTGGTGGTGGTGGTGGTGTTTGGTGGTTGGGGGTTGTTGGAGGAGGTGGAGGAGGTGGAGATGGAGTAGTTGGAGGAGGGAATTTGGTGGTGGTGGGGGAGAATTTGGAAGAAATTGAAGGTGGGAAATGATGGGTTTTTGTTGAAATTGAGGGTGGTGGAGTTGAATTGGGGGTGGATGGGAGTGGAGGAGGGTGGTGTGGTGGTGGCGGCGGCTAGGCGGCGCCTAGGGTGGCTCCGGAGGCGGTGGTGGTGACGGTGGAGGCCGCTTGCGTGAGGTGCGTGAGTTGGGTTGAAGGAGATGAAGATGAAGTGTGTTTTATTTGCTTTTGGATTTTTTGTTTGGAAAAATGAATGTAAGAATTGGTGTTGATTTAATAGAGGAAGAGATGGTGAAGTAATAAATGGAATGGTGGTGGTTGATCCCTGTTGAAGCCATGCCCTGCTCCTCCCCCTTGCTGCGTTCGGTGGTGATGAGATGGGGGTGGGTGAAGGAGAAGAAAAAGGAGAAGAAAGGGAAAAAGTCAAAATAGAAAAAAAAGAAATTAATAAAATAAATAAAATAAAATAAAATAAAATAGTTTAAAATTTTCATTATTAAGTAATTTATGTATTATAATTTCTGAAAGTATAAGTTGTGGGGTAGGGAAAGAAAAAGCACTGAAAGTTAATACCGGTAATAAATATTATTATTTTAATAAGGCGAAAATTTGACTGTTTCAGAATCCTTCCGAAAAATTCTCAAAAATAGAAAATATTATTCTAAGATGTTTGGTGAAATCGGATTCGAAAAATATAGTGTAGTTTTCAAAATAAAAATCCTGGAATCTTCCGGCGATACCGGCCGACACCAGGATCGGTCAAATTTGATAAATTTTGAAAAATCCCAAAAAATGTTTTTAGCTAGAAAATGATATTCTAAGATATACTGTGAAAGCTGTTTTTGAAAATTCAATCCCATTTGAAAACTAAAAATCCGGGAATCAGTCAGCGATGCCGACCGACACCGGTTTTGGAGATTTTACAGAAAAATTTCAGAAAATTCCAGAAAATCATGAAAAATCTAAAATATTAGAAAACAGTCTCTGAAACTGAAAACGGTCCAATCGGACTACCAGAAAGTCAAATCGGGCTATTGGCTGGTATCGGTTCCCCAGTCCGGGTCAAGGCTTACTCTAGGTCTAAAATCCAGATCTAGTACTCAATAAACTAAGCAATTACAACATATGAGCACAAACAGAAAGAAAATTGAGCAACATGGTTGAAGAAATTTTGGGACACGTATCTGGGTACGTATCCCGGTATGGGGTGCTACACGAACTGTTTCATCTTAATTATATACTTTATTTAGACTATCAATTAAAAATCACGCGAGTCCGAGCTTTTTTACTCATACAACAAGTGGTTACAAAACATACGTTATATTCACCGTAGAATAAAGATGCCACTTGATGCATAGGTAAAAAAACTTGAAATCGCATGATTTTTTATTAGTAGTCTAATTAGAGTATGTAAATCAAGATGAACGCTTCAGATTATCCATAAAATCTCTCTTATATGGTTTTCGCGAAGCTTATTATGAGAAAGTTTCTCATTTGAAAATTTTCCTATATACGCGCGCGCGTGTGTATTAATTCTTGATGGGCTTAATTAATGCAAACAAATAAAAGTAACGAGGGTTTGCTACTCTTCGGGCCTACAAAATCTTGAACATATCGGGCAGGGACTAACCCGACCCGCACTCCGCAAACCGCCATCTTCTCCCATCCCCCCGCGTCTCTCTCTCTCTCTCTCTCTCACTCACAGAGGAGAAAAACCCTATCCCTAATGGCGCCGTCAAACCCGAACCCGCCGCCCCGAACCCTAAACGTGAAGAAGTTCGCCGAGTCCCGATCTCGCGAGCTCGAGTCGCTTCACTCCGTCATCTCCGACCGCCTCAACCGCGACTTCAAGATCCATCGCAGCAAGCGGAGGCGCACGACGGGTTACCGGAGCTCCAAGCGCAAGATCCGAAAGGCTCCGGGATCGGGTCCGGATCCGAACCCGAATCCGAAAACCACGCGCCGGGCCCGGAGGAGACTGGAGCTCCAATCGAATCCGGATTCGGGTTTCGTAACGTCCGGCGACGGGACGAGGAGGCTGAGGACGCACCTCTGGCACGCGAAGAGGTTCACGATGGTGAAGATGTGGGGATTTCACTTGCCCTCGGGGTTCAAGGGAGGTATGTGTAGCTTCAGTTTTTGGGGTTTGTGGATTTCAATTTGTGTGATTTTGACCCATTCGTGCTGATTGTGGTCGTAAAGTTTGAATTTTGATGGATAAAATGTCTGTGGTTACTGCATACAGGCATTGGGGTTTCGGGTTTAGGGTTTTAGTGTTGAGGTGAATACTAGTGACATAGTAAAGTTGGAGCTTTTATGGATAAAATGTTTGCAAATTGCAGAAAACAGTCATTAGGACTTACTGTTTAGATAAGAAAAGGCTGCCTCTAACCGATAAATATGCAGTTTCACCAATTTTACTTGTGACACCTATTTAATATCCGTGATTACACATGTTATCTGTTTCACAATATTTACATTATACATGTCAATGGTGAGGAAGTGTCATGTATTTATTCTTAGTTATCACTCTTCTTGCTTTTGTTGATTCAAAGAAACCATTGCCATGTTACTAATGTTTGGTAGCTGACGATTTCTCATAGCTAAAAAACAACTGAGTAGATTTGCAATGTTTACTAGAGACTGCATGCAATATTTCTGTTGAAGTATTTAGAATGATTGTTATGTTACAACTTATTAGGCTATAAAAACTGACTGACATCATTCGTATTCACTGATGTAGGGGGAGAGGTTCAAGGGCTATCTTGAAACGGTTAAAATTTGGAGCCCTTGTACATGATGCTAGTTACTGCCATCCCATCCAGCTGGAGGGCCCAGAGGCAGGCAATCTCCCTGCCCTTTACTAATGCGGGTTTCATAGATCAATCCACCTATTATAACGACTTTAGTCAAGTATAAGGCTTAATGTGACGAAACTTATTTACATAAACTCATTTTTCATTCCTATTGCGAAGTTCAATCATGTTAGATCGCCACAAAACATTGACACAATCCCTCCTCTATTATTTGCTTGCATGTTTAGATATCCTAATAATTTCTTTGTGTCATGTGTCTCCAGGAGTCGATATCAGCAATTTTGGGAATGGTTTTACTGTCTTTGCCTTCATGTGTTTCAGAGGAAATGTCTCGCTCAATAAAATATGGAGTTTGTTATAACAATGCTGTGGTAGGTTGTAAAGTTGTTACCAATACAATTTTGTTCTCGTAAGAAGTATATGGATCTGTGACTTGGTACATTATTTGCAGCTCTATCATGTTGGAACCCCGCTTTCCCAATGTATCTCTCCAGTACTCTACATGTGGCGCCCATTCGTAAATGGGAAGAACTATGTCAATGCTGAGCAAGATCATGTTTCAAGTGGATGTTGCGACTCTGCTAAACAAGAATGCAATACTTCTCGGCAGTTGTGGATATGGATACATGCTGCAGCATTTGAAGAAGGATTTGGTGCACTAAGAACAGCTTGTCAAAAGCAGGTACTGCCAAGTATTGATCTGTTATATTGCGTGCCTTCACAGTAACCCTTTGTGGTCTTCTATATTTCCTGCACTTGGTCTTATACAACGTGAACTCCTCTTAGAAATTGATTTCACTTCAAAATTATATCCCTCCTGCATATGTTTTCAGAACCTTATGTGTTATGACTCTTTATTAGCGCCATTGTTTAGAATCTTCACACTTTCGGCCGACACCATCTACACATCTCCCTCTACTGGTTGTTGACCTTTCATTCACAAACCTTTTGTCTTTGTGTGAATTGTTCTTACTGCACTTGCGTTTTATGTCAAAAATGTAATTGGTTAATTAATTTCTCTTCTGTCTTGTTTAGTACATATGTTTATATTTTCAACTATATTGTTAGTTTTCTCACTATGAGCAAATACTACGTATCAGCATATATAGTAATCTTCTTTCATAACGCACTCAGTACCACATACCAGTTCTCCTTGTCTTCTTATCGCACATGCATGTGTGTACCGATGTAGCTTGCCTTCATGCTGCAGATGCACGAGAGAGGTGTTTCTGTCAGTTGTGTGTCACTGGAAGGGCAAATTGCAAAACTGGAGATTATGGGATCAAAGGCAAACCAAATTCTTCAAAAGATGCTTCATCCTGTACCTGAGTAAGTTACATATTCCATCACTGATGGAATAAAAGTCTAGAATATCTATTTAGACCTTTTTTCCATCACTTACTTATGCAGTATATCCTGTATCGATGACAGAGCCAAGAGTGGATCTGGTCAGAAAACTTTCGTTCTTCAGCATGTAGAGCACGCTCCATCCCATGCTATTCTATCTCTGACAGTTAGTGATCCCCGAGATTTGCCTCCTACAGTAACAGAGACTGATCTTGAAACTACAATACATGGAAGCAATTTGCAGGAAAATGATATTCAAACTTTCAATCATGTGATTTTTGGAAATTCAGCTAAGAGTGAGGATGAAATACGTTCTTTGTGGTCAGAACCAGCGCCAATGGAGTTTTTCTCTCTGACTGTAGACACTTGTGGGATTTTAGTGAAAAGGTGAATCCTCCTGTACCAGAGAATATACTTTGCACAGATAGGCATCGCAAGCGCCTGGAACTTTTTAACTTTGATCCTGTGAATGATGAGAAATCAGCTCCAGACGCTAGGGATGGTTTTGGTCAATCTTGCCCGATTTTGCTTTTAAAGCATCCAAATAGAGGAAACCTGAATACAGTGTAAGCTGTCATCACAATTTCTCTCTCTTTTTTTGCAATCGGAATGCAATTTTTAATAGTTTGATGCAGTTAGCACTTGATAACTTGAGTCTACATTTCATCTCATGTTCCTGTTGAAATTTTGCGACAATTTTTTCTTCTTCTAATGCTTTCACAATTGTACATGAAGCTTGCTAGGCTAGATCTTTGAATCCTGTCAAAAGTATTGACTCTTGGATGTCTAAACAGATGCTCCATAGTTCTTCCTTTGAATTGGGTAAAGGTTTCTGGATTTCTCTGGTCTCACATGGGGCTCATGCAATTGGCTTAAGGGAAAGGCGGTGGATCGCGTGTGATGTAAGTGCATGCCGTTGAACTTCACAACTTTATGCGACAAGTGCTTTTAGTTTGCAAAATTTGCTTATTCTTATAGAAACTTTTACATTTATTTTAATTTCATAAGTCTTACCTGCTTGATTTCGATATCGATAATATAATCTGACTTCTTTCCCGCCCTGCAGAGTGGGTTGCCGTGTTTCCCATATGATTTTCCCGATTGCAAGGCATACTCATTGCTCATGGCTGCTGAAGCTGCCGCCTTTGATAACTCGGCTGAGCTTCGCCCTCCTGCTGTGAGACCCCCAAGGGTTCCGATACCTCCTCCATGGGAGTGCATAGAATCTACTTGCAAGTACGCCGGTGTACAACCCTGCGCTGATGTTGGTCCTGCAACTTCATCCTCGTCAGAGCGGCCTGCTACATCGTTCATCGGTTTCATACCTAGAAATTCCAATGCTTTGAGCGAGTACTGGGAAAAGATCCGTGACACAAACATCGATCCCATGCATGATGCAAGGGGACTGTGTCTTGTTAGAGTTCTGCTTCGGGCATGCAAGGAAGGCGTTTTTGAGGACGGAGCAGTCGTCTGCGCTCCCATTCTCGGCGACCTGCCACACTGGGAATCCCGGTTCGCGGTTTCAATCTGTTTTACTTTAAATAGGAAGTTTATATAAGAAACTAGGCCTAGTTTTAACTTCTTTGCTTTTGTTTTGTAATTTTATTTTTCATTGTCTAAATAAGAGATGGCTCTTGAAATCGCAGATCAGAAGAAGAGGGCGGGCTTCAAATCCCCCAGTCTCTCATTCAGTCATATTTCACGCGGCAGGATTCTGGAACCTGGAAGCTACAGCCCCCGATAGTTGTTCGAATCCAGAGTCATATCGATGGCCTGTAGGTTTCGTCACAACCGGGTTTGTTAGGGGAAGGTACCTGCATCTCTTCAACATCAATCCAGATAAAATTTATCGCAATGTATTTTCTTTCTCATCTGCTGATGTTTGTGTTCGTGCAACCTTATGTTGTTAACAGTAAGAAGCCAACCGCAGTGGGGTTTTGCGAAGCGAAGCTGCTCGCGCAGTTGAGAGAGCAGCAGTCGAGGCAAACGGTGCAGGAGGAAGGTAGGGCTGAGATCCGATTGTTTGTTAGAAATCTGAGGTCTGCTGCGTATCGCCGCGCGCTTGCTACCATTGCCGTGGAAGAAGAGAGAGAAGATACTGAGTTCATGTAAAAAGCAAAAATGTTCCTGTCGTTGTTAAGTCTTGACTATTTTTATTTTTCTTATTCGGATTGTAAATTATGGAAATTGAAGGAAGGATGTAGTAGATCCTTAAATTTTGATAAAAACTATTTGCTGTTCAAAGTAATTTACAATCAATTATACAGAATATAGTTCTATGAATTAGCATCCAAATGTTACAGAATTCTAAATCGGTAAAATTTTGATTTGAAATTATCTTCTGTGTGTATTTCAAAATTTTAAATTTAGAAAATTAGCATGAAAAAAAAACGTTTAAGATCGTCATTAGTGCCAATAATACTCAAAAGCACATCAGTCCCGCCACGCGCTACATCAAGGCAGACAGGGACGGAGACGGTCTACCTCACGTGACACTCCCTGGTGGCGCCATCCGTCCGGCAAACGGCGACCTGGGCCGCGAGGGCGAGAGTCATCTTCGCCCACTTCTTCTTGGTGGCCCCCTTCTGCCTCTTCTTCAACTGAGCAGCAGGAGCAGGAGCAGCACTGGAGCTCACAGTAGCAGTAGTGGTGGACATCGGATGGCTGAGGCACGCCGGCGACGCCGCCTCCTTCTCCACCGCCGATCCGATGGCCAGCATCGATCCGATAGGGCACTCCTCCCATCCGATGGATCTGATGTCGGCATTCACCCCCTCGAGCGTGAGCAGTGCGCAGGGGTACACGGCAGCGGGATCGCCGAGCGTCGACCGCTTCGGGCTCATCATCTCGAGTTCCTTCAGATCTTCCATCACTTCCCTCTGATTTTTCCAAAAAGAAGAAGAAGAAAACAAAAAACTAGGTTTGAGATCGATATTCTAGAAAAGGACAGAAACAGAAACATAGGATTTGGGGATCTGATCGGATCTGACGAGCCTTGATCTTTTTCGCCGACATTATTCGTGGATCGAGAGGAGAGAGACTCTTTGAGATTCGTTATGAGTTGCCGCCTTGCCGGATTCGAAAGCTGGCTAGAGTGAAATCTACTATGAAGGGGGAGAGAGACGATAAGGCTCGTCGGAGCTTGGCAGGGCTTCCTGAGTCCTCATCTACTGGATTCTCGTTGAGGCTCGGTGGAACTTAGTGGGACCTTATCAAAGCTGGCGGTGCTCGTAGGGGCTTCGCAGAACTTTCTGGGTCCTTGTCGGGGCTTGTGGAGACTCGCCGAAGGTCGTCGAAGGTCAATCGAAGCACGTTGAAGGTCGTGGGGCTTGTGGAGACTCGCTGAAGGTCAACGAAGGTCGTAGAGACCTCGTCGAAGGTTAGTCGAGCTCGTATCTCTCTCTAACCTACTCGTTCTCTCTCTCTCTCTCTCTCTCTCTCTCTCTCTCTCTCCCCTCTCTCTCGCACGCGATGAAATTAGGTCAAACCCAAAAGAAAAAACAAAATGAAATGAAATATCAATTTCGGCCGATATTTGAAACCTCAAAATCAGCCAAAATTTTGGAAATTCGTCGAAATTTCGACGACATTAACTCAATTTCGAAATTTGAAATGGGGTAGTCAATTTCGTGTCGGCCACATGTATTTCCTAACATTTCGGTCGAAATTTCGAAATGTTTCGACCGAAATGTCGAACGACATTAAGGACATTAGGTGGAGGATAAGCCTAAGCGTAAATTTATGAATCCCAAGGACAAGATATTTAAGAAACCCAATCACTTTCGTTCTTCTCCTCATGCCAACTCTTCTTCTTTCAAACTTTTACAATCTTCCTCCTTCAAATTCAAAACTTCTGGCCAGAAAACCACTGGAAGATTCTGTTATGTTTGTGGGAGAACCAATCACTTGGCGCCACTATGTTTCAACTGGAAGACGAGACCAGTCAAGGCTCAACATAGAGGAAACGGAGGAAATGATGGGCACGAAGTCAACATGGTGGAACTGCACTCCAACTCTTTTAGGTTAGATTCATCTCTTCCTATTGTCAAGTCTATCACTTTCTCCTGGTGGTTAGACTCGAAAGCCAATATTCTTATTTGTACTGATTGCTCTTGTTTTAAATCCTAAAAAGTAATGAAGGCA
>JAVJIF010020093.1:0-10424 GCA_038442645.1 Agave tequilana | reverse complement strand
AGGGGGGAGGGGGAGAGAGAAGGCAACAAAAGAAGTTATGTATGTGTGCCGTGTTCAAGTCTCAAGACAAAGGTTTAGGTCCAATACTGGTGGTTACAAGATAGAGAGCACCTTAACAACGCCTGCCACCGACTCCCTCAACCTCAACTAAACTAAAGAGCCAAAAAAATAGAGTTTGAGAGTCACTTGTGACTTGGATTAAAGAGAGCTTATAAACCAAAAAACAACAGAGAGAGAGAGAGAGAGAGAGAGAGAGAGAGAGAGCGAGGAGAGAGGGAGAAGCCTCACGTGCAAGGGAGAATGTTGGCTTCTCATGAGATAAAGAGAAAATCATTTATTTTTTTATTTTAGTAAAAAAAAAACGGACTGCTGAAAAAAAAAATCAAAAGAAAGGAGTTGGGTGATTATATTTATATGGGTGGTTGTCATTGGGTTGTGGCTTTATAGTATTTTTGTGTGTCGTTTATTTTATCATCAGCTTCCGCTGAGAGCTCTATGAAAGGGGCTCCTCCTCCTTTCCTTGTTGATAACAATATTATTATTATTTTGAGCCTTGGGATCGGTTTGGTCCCCAATTGGGAGGTTCTCTATCCCAAGATCAGCTGTGAATTCTTGCTTTCCTGCTCCCCACAAGGTGAGCACAGCCCGCTCTCCCTCTCTCAGCCCCTCTTTCATATATTTTTCCTTTCATTTTCTGTCCCTTTTTGTTTCTATCTTGTAGTTTTATTTTAATAAAATTATTGTTTATTTGTCCCATTTATCTCCTTGTTCTTCTTCTTCTTTTTCATATTATTGTAATTGTTATTGCTAATGTTGTTGTCTGTCATTTATTTTCTTTCTTTCAACAAACTCTGAAGTTGTTCATGTGGGTTCTTTGCCCAAGGTAGTGATCATCTCTTTTTTCTGTATTGGATTGGTCTTTTTTAAGCTTTTTTTGCAGTTGGGTTTTTTTTTTATACAGGGAATTTTCAGTTGAGTTTTAAGGATTTTGATGCTTTTGAAATTCTGTATATAATTAGTTAATTTTTCTAGGTGTGACAAGGTCAGAGTCCTTTCTCTGCCTATAAGTTCAGACAAAAGTTTTCTTTCACAAATAATTGAATATTGATTGAGGTGTTTGTGTGTATTTGAGGAATTTGGCAGCTGGGTTTTTGTGCATGGAGCTTACATTGAATTTTTGAGAGTTTTTGAAAGTACTGAAATAGTTGAAAGAATTAAGATTGGTGAGATGGTTTTTGGTTTTGTTCAGTAGTAGGTGAGGGTTTTTCTCATGCAGATTTATTTAAAATTAAATTTTCCTTTTGCATCATAGCTGATAAAGGAAAGGGATAGCATAAAATTTGGATTTTGGCCAGTGTTTTGTGTTTATGAAAGTCTCCACCTTTCGGTAGCTGAGCTCTTGGTTAAGGAAATTTGCTTCTCTTCACTAGTTAAAAAGAGTAGAATTTTGATATTGATCCTGGGTTGTGTGGGTTAATTTGAGGTTTTTTCTTTATCAGTCTAATTCTTCAAGCTAAATCCTTAACTCAAGAGTTAAAAGATTGAATTTTTAGATCTAGGTTTTGTTCAGGGTTCAACCAGTTATTGTTGCTTCCCTCTGCACTGGCTTCTCATTACTTGTTCTGTTTGTGGAACTGAGGATTTACATACTATTACGTTAATTTAGAGAGCCATACTTTGAGCAATTTGCAAGCATGTGCCCTCTGAAAACTATTTTGATTTTTTCAGATTGACTGCATTGCTTGCTTCAAGACTGAAGTGGTGGCATAACTAAGATTTGTCCGGTGATTACTGCTTCGATCATTGATTAGAGGTAAAAGCCTGAAGCTGAAGGCTTTACTTATTTCATTTTGTCCTTCTTTTATCTTATTAATAATTTCTTTGGTGTTCTTGTCACTTGTAGCTTTTGCAGTTGATGCACTATGAGCTATGCAACTGTCATGTTTATAAGCTGACAAACATGCTAACTTTTTGAATCAAATTTTGAAATAACTTTTAGTGTATGTGATCTGGTTGTTTCCTATATTTTTTTTGCAGTAGTTTAATTTTGTCAATAAAGCAATGAAATTCTTTTCGCTTGCCTTGTCCAAGGATTAATCCATTTCTCTTTATCTTTCTGTTTCTGTTGAAATGTTGAATAGATCCTCATGAATTCCTGGTTTCTTTTCTTTTCTTTATGCTTATTACCTTTCTTCACGCATTTTCTTGCAGAGAACCTTTCTTAAACAAAGAACCTCAGCTGATTGGACTTGGAATTGATCTTTGCTGGGAAGGAGCTTGAGTCTTCATGATGAAGCCAACTGCTCCATCATACCCCAATTGTTATGATTCACCGTCTAACGCTTCCAAGTGGCCATGCTCTCAATTTGCTCAATAACAAGAAAGAACTAAATGGCTACTTTCTATACGAGTTCTACGAACGAAAGGGATGTCATGCCAAATCTCTATACGAGAGATTCAGGGGAACCCTTGTACCCTGAGTCTTCAGTTGGCGGCAATATGATGTATTTTAATTTTGCATCTTCTGGTTCATTCTCAGAGATGTTGGCTAGCGGTAATGAATCCCAACCAAACTGTGGTGCTTTTCCACTCATTTCACAAGAATCATCCTTGAATGGGCATGCTTACAATGCATGGAGGGATGGTAGAAATGAAATGTTGTTCATGCAGCCAAATAGTGACTCCATGGATGGTGAGAATGAGCTCGTTCGCAGCTCTATAATCTTAAATGGACAGGCCTTGTCTTTGCAGCAATCAAATTTCTCTAATGTGCAAGGTCAAGGATTGTCTCTTAGCCTTGGGACACAGATTCCAATGTCTTCGTTTAAATACCAGCCATCGAATTCAGATGTCTCCATGTTGAGCCCTCATCAATCTTCAGGGACTGGAGAATCGTGTAGAGACGATAATTCTAAAAACAAACTTTTGCATGCTAATGCCTCTACATATGGACTTGCAAATCTCACGAGCAATATTTCAAACTCGAAGTACCTCAAAGCTGCACAAAATTTGCTTGATGAAGTTGTTAATGTTCAGAAAGCTTTGAAGCAGAAGACAAGCAAAAGTCAAGTTTCAACACTTCCACAGGTTGCAAAGATAATGATGGGGCATCAAAGAGCGATGAGGTGCCATCAAACCGTCAAGAATCAACTGCGAATTCTTCTAACGAGCTTTCGCCTTCTGAAGGCAGGACCTTCAGAGCAAAGTTACAAAGCTTTTGGCTATGTTAGATGAGGTGCAGATTCATTTCCATATACTTCATGTGATTCATTTAATCAAACTTACCATTTTTTGTTAACTCATGTTAAACTTCATTTTGGTTAAATTTACAGTTGCAATTACTTCATCTAGTTTTCACTATACATAAATATGTATTTTTATATAGTTCTTACTTATGTTTGATATCATTTAGATATATTCTCTCTTTAAAAGAAATTAATACCTTCTAAATTATCCTGTCTCTTCATGCCTCCCAGAGACTATACAGTTTATGCAACTGTATTTTCGAGTTATATTTAGCTGAAAAATGGTTGTAAATATCATGTATCATTTGGTTTGTGACTTGGGCTGTAACTCGGTATGCACAACGAATGAACGAATAGTCTTTAGTTCTTGGATCGTCATACGTGAGAAAACATCTAGACATCATAGTTCTACTGTACTAGGATATGTCCTTATGATTTTGGTATCTAGTGGTTGCTGACAACCAACTTGCAAAAAAGGGTTGTAAGCTTAGATAGTGCATAACACATAACAAGTGTTGTAATTGAAATCAGCTCTAGTAAGGACCCAGAGGAATGCTTAAATTGCTAATATTAGATTTTCGAATATCTTGGAATCTTTTTTTTGGAGAAAGATGGATAGCTAAACTGGTTGAAGTGATGGACTAATGCGGCTGGTACTCTGGTGATGATATTAAGTATGAAGTATAAACTTCATTCATCATCCATGTCTTGAATAGAATTGGAGGGTGTCACAGTTCAAGTAAGTTATCTATTGATCTGCAAAGTAATAACATCAGAGTTTCAACAAAACCACTTGCAATATTTGGGTTTTGACATTTATTTGTATGGATAAGTAAGTTTTTGGACTGCTGATGACATTTTCTCTAGATTTTGTACTTTCCCAATAATAGTTGTTAATTGTCCCATATTGACAGGACCATTTTACAATTGGGTAAGGGACTTTTAATTATCGAGAAATTTATTATCATATATAGGAAATAAAGGAAGGGTATATTTCTTCCAGCATGATATTCATGATTAATCCTACTTATGCTCAGCAAGTATCATATTCATAGTTAAGTCTTTTCTGTATAACATTTCTAAGATGCCTGCATATTGGATACAGACACATTTGTTGCATGCCCTTTCTCACAGAAGTTCTGTAATTTGCGGTTCTTGCCCCCTCGATCAAGGGTCTACTATTCATTATACTATTAACCTGCGATTCTCATGGCTTTTATTCGAGATCCAAGTTCAACTTGAGGTGAGCGACCTCATGATACTGTAATAACCATATTAATTGTTAAAAAATATATTATGATTTATATTATGTTTCTATCCATTAATACATTATACGAGTTGTGCATTTGTCAACTCTGTACTTATGTGTAAGCACATAACACAGGCATCTTGTTGTGACATTATGTAACTTATATATATTAAGGCTAACCTAACATTTGCCATCAAGTTGCGGATTGCGCAACTGGGGAGACATATTGAGAATGTTGTACATTTTAAAAATTATTATACTATCTCTATTATATTATAATGCAAACCCTTTGAAGTCTATTCTAATTTAATTGGTCTCACGTTTGCATCACGGCTCACCTTTTAAAAAGATTAATGTTCTATTATTATTGAAATGTCATTAGAATTATTTGATGTGTTTGTCTTGCGGAGAGTGAGTCATATTACTATTAGAAAGTGTTTAATGTATTGTTTAGAAAAATGAGCCACATTGGTTACCTAGTGATTTGTTAAATTTGTTCACAATAATAGCATTTTATAGTTTCTTACACGTGCATTAGTACGTGCTATAATTCTAGAAAAGATAACTATATGTGTTTATCATTATTGAAACTGGTAACGCCTCTTGTGGTTGAACGAGAAGTCTTGTGTTCAGATCTGGTTTACGCCTCTGAATTGGCTTTTTTGCTGTCCCTGCCTCAAAAATATGATAACCTAGTGATCTTTCTCTAGTCTTTTCCATTGATTTCACATGTCATGCTTAAATTTTAGTGGTTTTAGCCATCAGTGATGAATTTGTTTACACATTTCAGTCTATTTGCATGCAAGTGGCATCAACAAACTTGTGATCAGTGTCAGGCTAAACTGGAAAATTTTGGATGGTTGCTTCCTGATTACGTGAATAAATATGTGATCAGTGTGCCAGGTTTTCTTACCGACCAATTGGCCGTATAGATGGGAAGCTTCTCTGATGATCTAGTTTCCTTGGCTAGTTAGGCACCAGCTCAGAGGACCAATCAAGATTACTGTCAGTTCTAGAATTTCAGTATATCCTTTTTTGGCTAGTTGGTGCTCGGTAGTTGACCCTTTTTTGATGGAAAATGGCTGATTTGATGCTGCCAGATTTGAGCGTAGAGGACTGCATCCATTAACTCCTATTGTGGCCTGAAAGGATCTCCCTCCATTAAACTGTATCATTGCTGTTATGGTGATGATGAGAGGGGATGTTTGTGGAAATTAGATTTTTTATAATAAATGTTGCCTTACCCGATGATCAGAGCATTTTAGTTGAACTATCCATGAATGGCTTAAGAGATTATGACAAGTATCAAATTTGTACTTTTTAGGTGGGTAAGTTGGAAAGGGATGGGTATAAGATAGATTGATCTACTTCCATGTGGTTCCTAGACTTGCAATGTTTTCCCCACTCTTTTTAAGTGTCCAGGACAGTTCTCTATCTTGAATTGGTGAATACAGGGCTTTATATTCCTTTATTTTCAGAACTTGATAAAAAGTTGTTAGATTACAGAAATCCACAGAAAAAGTAGATAAATATGCTAGAGAAGGAAGATCAGCATTGAGGCAGAGCGATCAGTCAGAAATTGGAAAATATATCTAAAATTATTCGACCCATAGGACCTGAAAACTTGTTTAAATGTTGCAAGCGCTATGCAGGTATTTTCCTTGCCATTGATATGTTGTGTATCTTGGGAGTTAATAACTATTTATGGATTGTATTTGGTAGTATGTTGGATTGATATAGAACCCCTATTTAAGTTGGCTCTGTAACTTAAGTTTATTACCACAAACTCGGGTTAGGCGTTGGTTGATTTGTATTTAAGGTAAGGATGTGGTAAAACTACATTAGATCAATTAAACAAATTGGCCCTTGTTTGGCACCTTGAACTTTCAATCTGATTTCTTGCTCAATGCTCCCTCACCCCAACTCGCTTTATCACACAGTGTGATAGTGCACCCAAATTTATGTATACATATAGGTCAGGCAAGTGTATGTTCTTTCTGTTTGCATATCTAATGTCAGCACAACACTGGTCTGCTTTTCAGCCTGATGGTTTTAGTGCTGCGGTGAAACCATTGTAACTAGGAACTAGCTATACATTTTTAACTTTAAAGATATTGGCACACAATGTTTCAAGACCAAGGAGGGAGTTGATTTAATATGTAAAATTCTCTGGTTATGAAATTATAAATAAGATTGGAGGAGTGCTACAAAAGAAGTTTTCAGAAGTTATGAATTCAGATGAAGTTAAGATGTTATAAATCAAGGCGCGGGGGTGTCTTTATGCCCCTCTTATTCCAAAAAAGAAAGAAAAAGAATTAGTTTCATAACGTAACACAAAGGAGAAACATTTTGTAGACAGAAGATTTTGTACATCCTTTGAAATGTTCATAGACTTAAATTACTTCCACCAGACAAGCAACTTCGGAGTGTGTATTACTTGCTAGCAACATATTTTTGCAGGATTTGTTTTCTTTTGTCTTAGTATCTTTCAGTTTGCTACTCAAAAGAAACATAAATTTAATATTGAGGATATCCATTTTAGTAGTTCTGTTAGGAGACTTCTAACGACAGACAATTCTGATGTAACCAGTTTAATTTACCTTGTAGAGTTTTATATTCATCAACAAGTCTAATGTGTTTCTCATAGCAGGTCGATAGAAGGTACAAGCAATATTACCATCAGATGCACATTATAGTGTCGTCTTTTGATGCAATAGCTGGCTGTGGTGCTGCTAAACCTTACACTGCACTTGCCCAACAAACAATTTCCCGACACTTTCGCTGCCTCAGAGATGCTATCAGTGGTCAGATTCAGTCCACCCGCAAAATTCTTGGAGAGCAAGAGAGCTCAAGCACTAAAGGGTGTGGAATATCTCGCCTCCGTTACATAGACCAGCATTTAAGGCAGCAGAGGGCCATGCAGCAGTTTGGTATGATGCAACCACATGCATGGAGGCCCCAAGGGGGTTACCTGAAACCTCAGTTTCAGTCCTTCGTGCGTGGCTCTTTGAGCACTTCCTTCATCCGTAGGCCCTTTTGCATCCCTGTTCTCTGGTTCCCTTTTTTTAAAAATCTTTTTTCTTTCTTTTTCATGGATTATTTATCTATTATTTACTGTATTTTCTGCAGTTACCCAAATGATTCTGAGAAGTTAATGCTAGCAAGACAGACAGGATTGACAAGGAGTCAGGTACATTTTCCAATTTCTTTCATAGGCAAATCATTAGCTGATCTGGAAAAGAAAATTTGGCATTAAAATAATCCATATTATCTAGTGAATTGTCTAATAGAATACATCTCGTAAAATTTGGTTGATCCTATATATTGTTTTCATCAAATTTTAAAGATGAAAATGTTGAATTCCATCCACCACGAGTCATTAGGACTATAGGGTAATGTCCTTTTCTCAACCAATAAAAGGATGGGTGAGATTTATGTTTAGATTCCGACTTTTGGCATTTATTGTTCCTCACAAATGACATAGATAACTTCTATCAATTTTGCACTCCCTCTTTTTCCTTTGTTACACTCTAGAAAAAGGACACTATGGATTTATAAAGAAACTAGCTTATTAAATTTGGTGCCACGTCCCCTGTCAATAGTTTCTTTTCACCTGGAAATGAGTTCAAGCTATTGAGGATAGATGTCAGATAGCTCTAAATATTTGTTCAGTTCTTAACCCTAGTCAACACCAGTTTACTGGTGAATTATTCAGTTGAGATCGATGCACTCGTGCACTCCATGAAAATATTTTGTATTGTTCCTGTGAATTTCCATTACCTACATAAAGCTTATTCCTTTCTCTGTGACTCTCTGATTATTTAGCATCTTATGTGCGCAGGTCTCAAACTGGTTTTATAAATGCACGTGTTCGTCTCTGGAAGCCCATGGTTGAGGAGATGTACAAAGAAGAATTTGGTGAGACTGAAATGGACTCAAATTCTTCTCAGAGAATGCGCCCAAAGGCAAAGACGAGGCAAGATCATCCGAAGACAGGGGAGACTTGATTCAGAGCCCGGGGTCTGACAGATGCACAAGAAACAACGGCGAAGGCCAGTTCATTGATTCCTTGAAATCGAACCTAATTCCAAACATTGATATTGGCGGGCGCTGGCTTTCAAAAGAAGCAACAGCGGCCGATAACGCCTACAGGGCTCTCAAGTTGGGGACCAGAGGCCAAAGGAGAGGACTGCGGCTTCTCCATGATGCCATTGTGCAATCTGACAACAGTGGGAGGCTCATGGCTTATCATCAGATGGCTGAAATGGGGAGGTATGGAACGCCGGAGGGGTGTCCCTCACATTGGGCCTGCAGCATTGTGACAATGGCAGTCTTGGTGCATCGGACGGTCAGCAGGGGTTTCTTGCAGTGAGAGGGGAGGACCTATACAGTACTACAGGTCCTTCGCTAGGGTACGGGCCGTCTCACCTATTACTGATTTTGTGGCTTGAACCTTGTATATTGCAGTGTTAGTGTGTTAGGGCAATTTAAATGTCTTATCTGAGTGAGAATAACAAGCCTAAGATTGAACTCTTTGGAGTTCTGCTTGCAATTGTTGTTAAGAAAATGAAAAACACTAGTATGAATCACAGTTGTAATGTGTAAAAGGTGGTTGGTGTGTGTAGGAAAATGATCTTATGAGAACATTCTCAAATTAATTTCATGAGAATTTCATGGTGGCCACTTCATGATGATTTGAAGTGTCATTTTAATCTACATATTCTAAATATCATAAAAAAAATCAAATGATTTCAAGCTTTTTACTTATGCGTTCAAGGATATTTTTTTACGACTAATATAACATATTTTTTATGATCACTTTTTGTTAGCCTAATTAGAATATGTAGATCAAGACAACG
Source organism: Agave tequilana (assembly GCA_038442645.1). Classification (NCBI taxonomy): domain Eukaryota; kingdom Viridiplantae; phylum Streptophyta; class Magnoliopsida; order Asparagales; family Asparagaceae; genus Agave; species Agave tequilana. The sequence goes on along the minus strand of JAVJIF010020093.1, from coordinate 1,071 downwards.
GTTCGAATAAGATCATTTCATACACACACACAAGAGAAATGTAATATCCGCTGACAGCTGATAGTGTCTCTCAGTCGGCGGTGACATGGTGTAGTATGTGCCACAGAGCTAGGTAATCTTATAAGGTTCCCGCTTTTATAAATAAATAAATTACTAGAAGACTCTGTTGAGTAATATTTTATTTACAGGTATCATATCTCTTCGCCCTGTCATTTTTTATGTCGAGCCCAAATCATTTCATATCCGGCAACCTCATCTTGTTGCCTGCCTAGCCCACTTTTCTCTTCAATTGAATATGAATACGTATCTTCAAGTGCAACTTCATCAACGAACGAAACAAATTTGAATACTTCTTTATTAAATTTTTTTTTTATACGCATATATTATGGTTTTCAGAATGCAATCAAGATTGTAGTGGTCAATAAATAATTTCTCAATTGTTTTAAAAACGACCTTAGTCGCAATCTACAATTATATTAGAATTGTATCATGTGGAACTCATAAACATGTCACTTTTTTGTTTTTAATTGATATACAAATAAATCCTTTTTTTGCAGAAATTTATATGATCTGTAAGGATTTTACTGAATGCGACCATAATCGTAGTTTACTTATTCGCATGCCACATATAAATGATCAAAATTATGTTACATGTGGCATGCGAATAAAGACTGCAATTATGGTCGCAATATTTAATGATAACATGTTGTGGATGAGTTTTTTTTTAGGTTAAAAATAAAAATGGTGAATAAGGACTGCGATTATAGTCACAGTTTACTTATGATTTTATATATTTGTTCTTCAATGTGGCTGTTGTCCCTTTTCACTCCCGAGAAGAACATTGTATTTATGTTACGCAATGCGACCGTGTCGCTGTTTTTTTAATTTGCGATATACAGTGAAATATATGATTTGAGAGGATTGCGACCATGATCGCAGTATCAACCGTACATTTAGTTAACTTTGAACTGCGACCATAATCACAGTTTTTAACTTGTTGAATGTACGACGATCAAACTGCTTTGTCAGGACTACGATCATGGTCGCAGTTCATGTATCAATATAGTTAAT